>JAXDDX010000006.1:7635000-7655000 GCA_034670405.1 Hoplostethus atlanticus | reverse complement strand
CCGGTAAAAGGAGCCAGCATCCCGGGTCTATCGCCCTAATCCGCAGCATGAATCCCTCCTTGGGGCAAACAGACATCCAGGGCTGCCCCAGCATTACTAAGACAGTCTGTCTACAAGACGCGACGTGCCAAGGACTAAGCCAGGAAGCTGAGCTGCCCTTTTACCCAACAGATAGACGGGATGAGCAGATAAAGAGTGGCACACACTGATGAATAGCAATGAATGAAGTCCAACGCCTCACAAGCAGGCGGCGATGCAGATACCGGCGCTTCCCGGCCTTCCCCCCGTTGAGATTGGCAATCTCATTTTTCAAGGGTTTTTCAAAGCTTAAGTGTAAACACCTGAGAGGGGAAGAGGGGATCCTCAACCTGAGGTGGAGGGTCTCTATGAGAATGAAGCGGTGAGTGCCGCAACAGAGCATGTTAGCAGATTAACACTAACATCACCTCGCAGATACGTATTTATTTGTTCCACAAGATGAAACATGTCTATCCATCCATCCATCCATCCATCCAATTACAGGTGAAAACATGGTGAAATATTTGTTATTGATTGGCCACGAGGAGGACTGCGTCATTCGTGGGGGACGACATGTTTCCAGTTGCCTTTTTGTGTGTGAGTATGTGTGTTGTGTGTTTGACAGTGTGTGTGATCCAAACTGTTAATCTCTTCAGTACTACGATACGTCTAATGTCAGCTAAATGCAGAGGCAGGATTCCTCTTGTGTTGTCATGAAATTGAGGCTATAACAACAAAAACGATCATCCAGGAAGCCTTGGACTCTTTGAGGGATGTGTGTGTGTGTGTGTGTGTGTGTGTACGAGAGAGGATGAGGGCGCCAGATGAAGCATGTAACAGTATTTGTCATGTCTTCAAGGGAGGTCTGGTCCTCTCCACATTCGGACTGCACTCGTTTATCAACCGTCCTCTGGCTGGCTTCCCGCGTAGACGAATGGATCCTTTCACAGACGTTGAATCCCTCCAGAACATTCGATCCCGAAACACGGCGAGCTAATAACGCCTGTCCATCAAAGCAAATCAACTTTTGTCTCACAATTTATTTTTCCAACTCTGGCAAAAAAAAAGAAAAAAGAAAATCGAGGTAATATCCAAAAACCTCATAGTGGAAATGCAGCCAGTCAATCTCTCTGTCAGTTACCCCGTGGCACCGCAACAATATCTCTCTTATATGAATGAAACTTTAACCCTGAACAGACGATTTTCTGCTGGCGCCGGCACAGGGACTGCAGTTGTACTCTGAAAGGGCAGGAGGGGAAGAGAGAGAGGGAGGGAGGGAGAGAGAGAGAGAGAGAGAGAGATGTAGCCTCAGAAGGAGAGAGACAGAGAAATGGAGGGAGGACGAGAGGGACAGAGAGAGGAAAAGATCAAGAGTGAGGGGAGAAAAGAGAGGGAGAGAAAGAAAGAGAAAGATAGTGAGGAGGGAGGGAGGGAGAGAGGGAGAGAGAGAGAGAGAGAGAGAGAGAGAGAGAGAGAGATGTAGCCTCAGCAGGAGTGAAACAGAGAAAGGGAGGGAGGACGAGAGGGACAGAGGGAGGAAAAGATCAAGAGCGAGGGGAGAAAAGAGAGGGAGAGAAAGAAAGAGAAAGTGAGGGAGGGAAAGATAGAGAGAGAGAGAGAGAGAGAGAGAGAGAGAGAGAGAGAGAGAGAGAGCAGTCAGAGCAGCTCAAGGACGACCGTAGCCCCGTCTCAAATTCTGCCTCGCCAGTAGAATCCATGAGACCGACATAATGTTCCCCTCTGAATGGTTATAATGTCAGGCGGGGGGAGATGGGTATCACACAGTGCACCGACTCACCCCATCCAACCAGGGCAGATAGTTATGGTTCAACTCTAAGGGGGGGGGCTCGGAGGAGGGGTCTGCTCACAAGTCGGAGCCAGGAAAAAAACGGCTAGGGGTGCGAAGGGGAAGAGGAATTCAGCTATTCACCTTCGGTATGTACGGGGGGGGCACTACCGCTCCAGCAAGCAGCCCACTGCAACATACAGAGCATATCAAGGCGACTGCAAACACTGTCAGGGGACGGATAAGTCACGGGGAAAGATGGCGACGCTGCTGCCTGGCTGGCATCGCCGCCACGCCGACGCTGTCTGACAGTGTGAAGTGAATTTGACAGCCTGTGTGTGTGTGTGTGTGTGTGTGTGATTGATCATCTGTATTGTGTGAGTATCGCCCTTAAGATTGCGTTTGTGTGCATACGGGTTTTACACGGTGCATGCGTGTGTTTACATGCGTGGGTGCATGCATGTGTGTGTGTTTGATGTTCGACCGCCTCCAGCCTCTTCAGTTTTCTCCTCTCGTCCGCTCAAAGCACAAGGTCAGCAGACTGAGCTACCGTTGACCGGAGAACAAGAG
This sequence comes from Hoplostethus atlanticus, assembly GCA_034670405.1. NCBI lineage: Eukaryota > Metazoa > Chordata > Actinopteri > Trachichthyiformes > Trachichthyidae > Hoplostethus > Hoplostethus atlanticus. Next base: position 7,652,626 of record JAXDDX010000006.1, on the reverse strand, counting down.
CGCAAGGCTGGACAGATAGACTCTGCTGGCATCCCACATCTAACTAGCACAGCACAGCACAGCTTTAGACAAGCTGAGAGAGAGAGAGAGAGACATGAGGAGGAGGAGGAGGAGGGAAGACAAACGATAAACAAAGGAGGAGGAGAAGGCCTGGGAGAACAAGCTGAAGCCTCATTTAGCTGGTCATTTTGAAGAAGCTGTCACTTTCCATGAAGTTTCACACTGTGTGCCTCTCGCCCGTGGATAAACACATTTTGAAAACTGTTCTCTCTCTCTGTTTCTCACTCTCCTCCTCCTCCTCCTCCTCCTCCTCCTCTCCTTCTTACTGTTAACAAAGAGCCGTCTCCTCTGAGGGCCGGAGCGGTCCGGCCTCGTATGGACGGGCTTGTCAAACTCAATCTAGTGAGATAAACACAAACACTTCATGCTGCAACACTCTCTGAACTCTCTGACGTTATTCTCACTTCTCTTCACTCTCAGCATAGATCGTTCCACGTACCACCATGCTATTCTACTCTATTCTACTCTATTCTATTCTATTCTACACAGCGGATTCCCGGTCTGACTGGCTAGCCGTGACCTCCTCCCCCTCCTCACGCTCGGCCGCCTCCATATTGCCCGGGCAACAGGAGCGTCATCGCCCACCGCTCCATTGGTTTAACACGCGACACACACACAGCCAGAGCCGCCAAACTGCAGCACAATCAATTGGTTTAATGCTCTGAGTAGCCCCCCGAGCTCTTGAAGCTAGCACGCTCCGCTAATTTGATGTGTTTCATTGGGCTGGCAGCGGGCTGTGTGTGTGTGTGTGTGTGTGTGTGTGTAGGGGGAGGTCTGCTGTGTGTATTGCTGGTAGTGGATATAAAAAAAAGAGACAGATTGGTAGCTGTGATCCACTGATGGCTGTGACAGCTGGGGTTAGTGCCTAGTACCCACTGGAACACAATGGGGACGGGGCCACGGGGACTGATACGGCCACATGGCTACTGCTGGCACCGAGGCCCGACGGGATGTACGCTACACCGCGGCACGATGTAGCTACCGGCTAGCCTGCCAATGGCTCCGAGAGGCCTCGTGACATAAGGCTGGAAGACGGACGGCCGCCGGGTGGCCGTATGGGCTGGTTGGGAATAACCAGTAAGGGGCCACACATATGGTGGTACATAACACACAAACACGTATTGAGCAAACACGAGCAGCTACAGAAGCAGTGCAGGACGAGGCCCGTTGTACGTTCTCTCCGCGTGCTGACAGACCAAACCATAACAGCACATGACGGGAGGGCCTGAGGAGATGCCAGAGGCTAATCAAAACGGTATGTAGGTTTAAATAAATACTCGCTGCAGCACAGCAACGCTACACATGCACACAGACACACACATACTATTACAAATCCCTGTCACAACATCAATTCTCACAGGAGACAGACATAAACAGATAGGTATTTGGTCAGCGAGCTGGCTTTAATCCAGCATGAAAACATCTGCGTCACCAGGGAAGTGCAGCCCTAACTGGTAGGGCATCTAGGGTTGTTAAGGGGGTTGGAGAGCTGAGAGGAGAGCTGGGCAGCTTGGAGGGCAGCTGGAGAAGGGTGGATGGTCAGAGAGGGAGGTAAGGAGGGAGGTAAGGAGGGAGGGGGATGGGAAGAGGGTGCAGTGTGTGTGTGTGTGTCTGCTGGGCTGGTGGCCTGCTGTGACCAGATTACATGTTCACTGTCCCCCAGCAGGAGTGGAAGTGAGATGGGTAGGGCTGAGTGGTAATGGCCACAGCAGGGAGCCCCGCGGCTGGCTGAGCACTCCTCCACTGGGGGAACCGCTAGTGCATCAGCTGTACAGTCCAGCGGTTCCCTTATATTTTACTCTCAGACCGGCCAACAGTTGTCTGTTTGACTCTAACAACGCAATTCATGGATTGCTTGAGACAAACACCGTTTTTCTATTAAAACTAGTATTAGAAAACAGTTTATGTCTCATCTAGTGTCGTCTGTTAACCGTTGGAGGGATCATGTAGCAACAGATAATGTCAAGGACCAGTGGGACCATGCCCTGAGTTTACACCTGTTCTGCATTGTGTTGTAGTTGGATGGTTCCCCACATTACTGGCTCACTGAACCTAAAAATGAATGGATATAAATACGTACATATGTACAGAATGGTGAACTGACAGCCAAGAATCACTACTTGCTACTTGATCTGAGGCTATTTCAGTGAAATAACCACTCAATTATCATTACATTACATTACAGTCATTTAGCAGACGCTTTTATCCAAAGCGACTTATCAAGAAAGAGAATTTATCAATAGAGTGAAATGTACTTCACTGTACTGTATGACATACTGCATTGAACTGTATACGTTACTGGAGTGCACCGGAGCGTGCACATCGCAGATTATAGCGTATTTAGCAAGTCGTTCTCCGTGACACAGTGAATCTCAATAGGTGTGACCTGAATTGGCTCCGGAGCTCATATAGGGACTGGAAAGTGAGCAGGAGGAGAACAAAGTGCATTTAATCGGCTCCAGGGGCCAAACAAAGCCTCCAGCAAACATTAGAGCCCGGGGCGTGAAGATTTAAGACTTCTACGCAACAAAATGAGAACACTTATGGCAAGCTAGGATCAATTAGCTTCAAAATAAGTGCTTGAGCTCACGATGCTCTCTATCGCTGCTAGTGAGGCTCGTCTGAGAACGATACTGAGGACACGGACGGAGTTTTATTTCCACATGAGCTTTATTCTACGGTCCTCTTGGTGATCTCCCATCTCTACCCAGTTCATTCTTGATGATTGCAATGGAAACAAGTTAAACTATCACCTCCAAAATAAGATTAAATAAGTAATTGAAATGGATATTCTTTGCTCTGGTTGACCTAGATAAAAAAAAAAACCTTCTTGGACTCTCAGGAAATGAATGCTGGACCAGGAGGACTGAATGTCACTGGTGCCCAATATGACTACCTCAGTAGTACCGTGGCAGACTGTGCTGTCGGTGTACCCAATATAATTAATATTATTATTGTCTGCTGTCTGGCCTGGTAACCCAGAGCAACCGTCTGCAGCCCGCCTGTATTGTGATCTGGTTTGGTAAATGATGCTGAATCACTGTCTGGCTCAACCAAGACCCATAAACTAGAAAAGTGTGTGAAAGTGTTTGTATGCTTCGGAAAGATGGAAGCAGATATATACAAGTGGTTGTTAGAACGGGATAATATGCTTTTATAGACAGGACAGAAGTGCTCTAATCATTTAGCGATCAGAAGTGTGTGTGTGGTTATGTCTGTGTGTGTGTGTGAGAGAGTATGTGTGCGCTCATGTATGTGTGCGATAGCGTTGGTCTGACAATTGACCCGTAACAGCGGAATAATGTGTCTGAAACGATTTTCCAGCCAGTCTATTTTTCCGATTGTTGCTCTAAATATCTCAAAAAGACTCCTCCATGTTGTAAACCATTTTTTGGGGGAAAAGGGCTTAAAAAAGATTATTTTTTTAATGATTCCCTCCTGAAACCTTTCAACAACTCTGGCCAGACACTGTGCAGAGAGAATGGAGCCATTTAACTAACTAAGAGTCCCAGTAGTGAGTTAGGGGGGCTGGTATATTGCAGGTGAGTGGCAGAGTACTTACTGTAGGTTGCATAACGTATTGTTGATGAGGCATCCATGACGTACTCTGGACCTGTGAAAACAATTAAGATGTTGCTGTCAAAATAAAAATCTAGTGAGTTTTGGAGCTGTTGCATTGGCTCTAATTTGCCAGACTGGCTAACTCTAACACACATTGCTTTGCCGATGAGTTACAGAGAGAGTTTGAGCAATTTGGACTCCTGTTTCTTCATTATTACCAGCAGTACGACTTGAGTGAAGAGCATTAGAAAAGAAACGGACTCTTCTACTCTGTGTGGCCTCAGGAAGCTTATTCGGCATAACAATATCCATGCCAACAGAAAGGGAAGAAAAAAACAGACAAAAAAATATATATATACACAGACAGAGTGAGGAAGACGGAGAAACAGTGACAGAGAGACAACGATCAAGAGATTGGAGGGATGGATGAACAAACAAGAGCTTTCAGATCTGCTGGAGAGGGGAATTAGACAGCTTGTAGCAGACAAACACACAGGCTGGCCGCCGACGCCGGTAAAACGATTCGATTAAACAAAGACAAACACGGAATAATCGTCTGTGAGAGCGGCCGGTCCTCGGAGCCAATCCAAAGCCCCGTGATTTGGATCCCCCCCACACCCTGAACAGGCCTGATATTCTACAACGTGAAGCCAAGTGTGTTTTGTTGACTGAGAGAGAGCTCGTCCTTAATCGCTCATCTTTAGCATTTTTCCCAGTGACATGAACACTGCTTGTATACGACTTGGCAACGTGGTTAGGGCCAGAGGATAACCAGGATGCTGACGGCTACGTTATCCCTACAGGCTTGGGACTCATTGTAACAGTTGGTCAGATGAGGTTCAATGTGAGTGAATAGATCCTGACCTGAGGAGTACTCCACCTCTGGCTGAACCTCAGACCGTGTGCTTCCACTTAAAAACAACCAGCCAGCCACCAGCTAAACACCCAGCCAGCCATTCAGACAAAAAAAGACAGCCAGTCATTGAGCCAGTCAGCCAGCTGGCCATCCATCCAACCAGCCGTCGGAGCCAAACAGCTAGACAGTCAGCTAGTCGGTAAGCCAGACTAGCATCCGATCAGCCAGCCACACACAGACAGTTAGTCAGTCAGCCAGCGAGCCAGCCAGCCAGCCAGGACAGGAAGATTGATCAGTTAGTGATGTAAACCAGGCGGGGGTTACAGCCAGGCCGCGGCTATCGGAGATCTCGGTCTGGCCTGGGTTGGCTGTACCGTCATGTGGATCATCAACAGGTTTTTTTTTCCAGAGCACAAAGCCAATTATCAATCAGGCTTTCTGGAGCCCGTCTCAAAAGAACACCAGAACACTGCGACTGGCGCGGGTCATTTGCCGATTTGATGAATCAATAGCATTGAAGTAGCGGCTCAAAAACACCAACTGAGCCTACGTATAAAAGGAGGAATGTAATATCGTTTCAACGAGTCTCGAGCTTTTTCGTTACAAAGGGAATTGTTTCCATCATAAAAGGAAGTGATTCCTTTTGTCTGGCGTCTACGGCTGCCCGGCTTGTCTTTTCTTTCTTTTCCCTCCGTCTCTTTGTACTTGAACAGAAGATGAAGGACTCACCTTCCCGCCGTGACTGGCTGAAGGGCAATATTACAGGAAGCGGCGGCGGCGGAGCTGCCCGATATTGAAACTGTGAGGATTAATATTCCTCAAAAGCCTGGCCATTGTTTTTGATAAATCAATTTGGGAAGCCTTCCGAGAGCGGATTAGAGACGCGCCCTGGCCCACTTTTCTCCCCTCCTCCCTGTCTCCTCCACCCCCGCCACCCCAGGTACTGGACCAGAGTTTTAATCAAGCGTGCCTCAAAGACGGGCACGGCAACCTTCAGCAGCCCCCCCCCCTCCCTTCCTCCCCCCGTCCAGCATCATCATCACCACCACCACCCATCCTCTCTGAGGGAAAAGGGCAGAGCGGCGGCGGCGCCTCGCGACGTTTAGATCCGACGACGGGCGCCGCGTGAAATGTGTGTTGGCTTCCTGACATCTCGCACAGCCAATTTTCACGTTCCTGTTCTGTTCTGTTTCATTACTCCACGGATCACAGTGTGGAAATTAACTTTGGAGGAAGTGAGAGAGGAGAAGTAAAAAAAAATTTAAAAAAAAAGACTCCTCCATTGCGTTAGCAGCTGAGAGCACAAAAGAGGTCAGGAAACTGCGAGGGAGGAAAATGTTTGTTTTTCCTAGACACTTTCATTCTTGATGGCTGATTTTTCCTTTTTCTCCTGTCAGCCTTTTTTTTTTTTAATCCTTTTTGTTCATCGCACGATTTCTGATGCCTGTTGTGTTTGCTGCCTACGAAACAGATGTCATCCAACACAGCTGGAGCAGCGAAGAAACAATGAGGGAAGAGAGAACCCCATGCTGTTTCGCAGCCCAACCCCTCTCTTCCATCCCCCCCACACAAAGCAGACCCCCCCTGCCACACACACACACACACACACACACACGCACAGACAGCTATCTCCCATGATGCAGTGCATTGTAGCCCACCTGATATGTGGAAACGGGGGAAGCAGCGATGAAGGGCGTGATGGAGGTCTGTGCGATCATGCGGTTGGTGGCGATACTGTAAGGCGAGGAGTAGAACCTGAGAAGGGCGAGGGAAAGGGAAGACAGGAGAAAGGGAGGAAAAAGAAAGAGGAAAAACAAAGGGAGGAGGGTGGAGGAAGAAAAGAGGACGGGAATGGGAATAATAGACGGAGGATAGAAAGGGGAGAAGAGGCAATCAGACTCGGTGTCCTTACAATCAGCAAATTCATATTAAGCATTGATATAAAATATTTCCAAATGACTGATTAGCAATTTCTACTTTGAGGCATAATACGGCATAAAGTACACAAACATCAAACAGCAGCACATCAACATAATGCTAACTGAGACATCTGCCATATTCCAACGAATCCTGCACACGCACACGCACACACACACACACACCCAGTGGTTTTATCCCGTAGCTTGCTCAAATCAAACACTTGGCCACATATTGTGTTTCGCTAGCCACATAAAAGTTTCATGAAGTGTCTTATGGCGTTCTCAATAGAAAAGTCGGGTTTTATCACATCAAATTGAGCTTTGTCATCGTATAAAATAGGAGGCTGTAGCTGTAGCTTCGAGTATTAAGGTTACACTGCACCGTGCTGGCTGGCTTAGGTAGCACGCTGGCTCCAATATCAAGGGAGCTGGGAGAAAACTCAATGCATTTAAAGAAGCCTATTGCCAAGGGTTGGCTTGAGCTGTTGAGACGTGAGGTGGTTGGCTACGGCGCTTTATCTGGTCGTTGAAGGTTTATAGAAACCCGGGGTGTCACGCCGATCCCCCCCCCCCCCCCGGGGAGGCTAAGTGGAATGTCCACTAGTCTCTGTCACCTGAGCTGAGGATCATATTACTGGGCGAGGATATTAGAGGAGTGCTGCACGAGGCCTGATGACTCGACTTTCAATTTCAACATGCAGCCTCAGCTCTTTATAGTGTGAGAATCTACTGTGAAATTGAATTTGTTGTTCATATGATGTTGGACTAGCATGGTGGCGCTGTGGCCTTTCAGGTTTTATCGTCTAATTTCAGAATAAAAGTCTTCTCTTTGCTGCAACTATTCTATTATGAAAGTATATATTTAACTTTCTTCAAATATTAATACAAAAATAAAAATGCAATCCCACAATAGCATATATAAGCATTATATATTAATAATGTATCGATTTGTACTGAAATGTTCATGTAGTAGCATGTAGTAGTATGTAGTAGTACGCACAATCTCTGAAAAATGTGGAATATTTGGAATTTGCATTTTCCAATTGCATTAACGTTAGAATAAAGTTAACTACACGCTTTCATATTCCTTGTTATTTGTTTCATCCATTTCCCTGTAAGTGGAACAACAGCAGGTCAGGTAGAACATAGCAGGAGCCAATCATCTCTTTCTTAGCGGTGATATCTGCGGGATTATAATTTGGCGGATTTGCAGCAAAGCGAGCTCTTACAAGGCAAGCTGTGTGTAATGAGTGACGCTATTCATCCAGTTCTGGTTGAGATTGACTCCAAGTGGTTTAGGAAGCAGGGACTGAAAAGCTTCCTGTGAATGACTGAGGCCAGAGGGAGAGGGAGAGGGGGGGAGCCTCGATACTCTCCTACCTGTCTCAGCACTGCGGGGACAAATAAAACACATTGCCTGGTCATTTGTTTCCACAGGATCACGACGCCATGACACACACACACACACAACCACACACTACCTCCCTGGACACCCCTCACCCCGGGTCCATATAGATATAGACATGAATCTACATGTATGCCAGTGGTATTGACTAGGGTCCTAGGGGCCGATAGATGGTGCCAGGATGGATCGACGCTCAGCCTCTTACCCATTCTGCATTGCAGCCGGATCATATGTTAGCGCCATGCCAGTCTGAAAGACAAAAACCAACAAACATATTGGATTAGTCACAAATTAGACTGGCTGATAAAAGGATGCTAACCAACATTAAACTCTTTCAAAATGAAAAAAATGAAGTGATTATGGATAAAACACGGTGAATTTTTTTTATTCCATTTGTTTTCCATCGACAGCGATATTGGATTGGAAGTGTTTTTAATACTTTCTTGTCTTATCCACTTTGTGTTACCGTATTACACTACATACGAGTATTTAAACACTATGCCAAGCATTATTTCATCCATTTTCATCCTGCTCAGTACTACTACTACTACCTCATGGTATATTTTGACATTACTGCAATGGTTACTACCTAGTGTGTGTTACTCTCCCTTCACCATGTGACAGAATGCTGTAGTGTACATGCAGTCTCCTGTCTATTGCGTGTACCCTTGCAGTAAGTGTGTTGTGCTGCTGTCCTTGCACCATGTCTGCCAGCATGTTGGGTACGTCACTAGCTGTCGATATGTTCCAGCGTCACATTCCTCTACCTTTATTGCACTTGGCAAATAAAGAGATTTTGATCCCGCTTCGTTTTTTTTTGCACAAAATAAATTAAATCAAAATCAACTCATTTCAAAATGGAGAAAGTGACAAGTGACAAGCCAATGTGGGAAAAGGCATATTCAATAGGACAAAGTGGATTAGCATCGAGGACGTTTCTCTGTATTTCAATCACGTACAATCATGTTTTTATGAATGAGAGGAAATGAAGAAGTGCCCCTTGAAAAGAAAGAGAGTGAGCAGAAAACGGAGTTCTTTGTCTGCCAGTGTGCGTGTGCGTGTGTGTGTGTGTGTGTGTGTGTCTGTGTGTGTGTGTGTGTGTGTGTGCACGAGGCCCTCTTATGCTCCAGGAGAGAAACCTGCGCACCGCAATCCGTCATCTGCATTCCTGAAGGTTCTCTCCCGGAGGAGAGCTAATCCGATTTCTTTTAACAGGAGGCTGCTGAGGACGGCAGATTTCATCAGCATACACACTCTCTCTCTTTCTCGCCCTTTCCTCTCTCTCACTCTTTCTTGCTGCCCCCCCCTTTCTTTCTCCATCATTTCTTCCTCTCTTTTTCCTTACCCTCACATTCACCCCCTGCCCCTCTCTCCATCCCTCTTCCTCTGTATCACTCTTCCTCCCTTGTTCCTCCAGAGGGCTACCTAGAGTGAGGGCCTGTTGAGGGAGTGGAGGCTCAGAGGAGCAGGGGATCGGTGAGCCTGGACCGGACCCACGACACTGAGCAAAAACAGAGAATCTACACCGGAAGAAAAGCCCTCGACGACCCTGGGGATGTATGGAAGGTGTGTGTGTGTGTGTGTGTGGTAGCAGGCCTTTGTGTGCTTGTGCACGTGTATGTGTATGTGTTTGTGTACATCTGGGGTCTGTGTATCCAGGTGTGCAAGTGTGAGTGTGTCTGTGTATGTGTGGGCATTGTGAGGGGAATTTCTCCAATACATCTGTGCGTGTGCACGTGTTTGCGTGTGCACGTGCCTGTGCTTTGTGCCATGCTCAAGTATTTTGCGCTTAGTGATGAATGCGACCACCTTGGTCTGCGTCCACACGTGTAAAGGTGTTTATCCACACACACAGCCACCTTGCGTAACTCAAGGCTGCATGTATCCACTGGGCACTGCGTATGTTTCTGTGGCACAGCTGAGCATTTACACAGTTAAAGGAGTTTCTGAGCTTTTATTTAATATCATTTAATAGCTAGTGAATAGAGAGCAGCATCAGTCCTTGATCTGTTTAAACGTCTTCGGCTGTATTTGTGTGTATTTCAACTTGGGTTTGTGTCGGCGTCCATCTCAGTCGGTCCACGTTTGCGTGTAAGGATTTATGCACTCCCCTCACTCCATGTGTATGATCATTGCATGCCTGTACTTGTGTGTGTGTGTGCGTGTCTGGGTTTCCTTGCGTGCCTGACTGAGTGTTTGTGTACATGTGCGTGTGTTCACGTGCACGCTAATAGCCGTGGCAGACGTGGCCAGCTGTCTGGTGAGGCTGATAACTCCCCTAAGTGCTGCCCTTGGTTCCATGTGCTGATGAATTCCACAGCAGAGAATCTCCTGACCAGGAAGCCTGCATGGCCAATGACTGATTACTGATGCAGTGGGCTTTTGGCTCTGCCGAGATTGTGTGTGTGTGTGTGTGTGTGTGTGTGGGTGTGTGTGGGTGTGTGCATCTTTTCCTTGTGTGTGAGAGAGAGAGACAGAGCGTGAGAGAGGGAGAATTCTGTGACCGCGGTGTTTGATCTGAAACGAAGACAAACCTACGTGAAGACTCTGTGAACATAGCGTGGCTGTTAGGACAGGCTGCCACAGACAAGCCCGGCTTCCCAGGGAGGAGTGGCTGTGTTCATTCAGCACACTAAATGAGGTGGAAACAGAATTACACCTCCTCACCTCATGTCCCAAATCAGTTTTTGTGGAAATTTCTTCTCAAATATTGACCAAATATAGAAAGAAAGGATGGATTATGACCTACAAAAAAAAAAAAAGGTTTGTAGGTTTGCAGGTAAAAACAATATTTAATGTGTGGTTAAAGTATATTACACAATACACCAATGCCGTATATAAGTATATTACACCAACGCGTTTCAGCTCATGCCTTCATGAGGGTGGAACAGGGTGTGTTAACTGCACACCTGTGAGGTCATAATGCTCATAGTCACTATAGGGGCACTAGCAGACACACACCTACACACAGCCGTGCATTAAATATCGTTATACCCTTTCTCTGGTTGTCTACCAACCCAGAGTACTTCTGCTCCTGTCTAGTTTCTATTACCCAAGGTAGGTAGGTAGGTAGGTTATATGGTTATATACGTATATAGGTTTTTTGGCTTTGTCAGTAAATGTATTTTACCGTGACAGTAAAGCATCTTTTGAATTGAAGTGAACAGAATCGAGTGAGAGTGTGAGGGAGAGAAATTTTTGTGCAACAATGGTAAAAATAGGCGCACATTTCCTGGGGGAAATGTAGGAATTTTCTGAGCGCATGTACTTGTGTGTGCATGCGTGTGTGTGTGTGTGTGTGTGTGTGTGTGTGTGTGTGTGTGTGTGTGTGCATACATGTGTTACACACCAATCCCGCTGAAGAGGGTTGGGTGAGGACAGGCTATTAGGCAGCTGTAAGGACACCTGTCCTGCACTGTTCTCATACAGGAAAGCCAAACTATCCTCTCTGTCCTCAAACACACACTCACACACACACACCACGCTCACACACACACACACACACACACGCACACACACACACGGACATCTGTCAGGCTTTCACACAGAGTGGAGAGCCGGATGTTTTTTTCATCTACACTCATTCCCCCAGAGTAGGTGCTTGAGAAGTGTGACTTTGAAAGTTTTTGTGTGTAGGAGTGTGTGTTGGTGAAAGAGAGCGAGGAAGCGAGAAAGCGAGTGAGTAGATGAGTAGAGAATGAGCACCCATGGAGCTTTAAAGAACCTGTGTGTGTGTGTGTGTGTGTGTAACAAAAAAAAAATGCAGTGACTAATATGTTTGTCAGCATGAGACGGCGAGAGGAAACACTAGCCAGTCTGAGTAGTTTACAAGGAAATCTGTCACATATTTCTCAATCCTCACCACCAACCACTCTGCAGCACGCACTCAACCCCATGTAACTTCTGACTGATCATGCAATGTGCTCCCCTCTCTCTCTCTCTCTCTTCTCTCTCTATCTCTCATTCCCTCTCGGTGAGTCACTCTCTCTCTCTCTCTCTCTCTCTCTCCATATGTTGCTGTGGGATCTGGGCTGACTTCAAACGCAGAGAGAGAGAGAGGGAGGGAGGGAGAGAGGGGTTGCAGAGTGGGAGGGAAAGACAGAGACAGAGGGAGAAAACAAGGGAAAGAAAGTGAGAGAAGAGAGAGAGAGAGAGAGCGAGCTAGAGAGAGCGACAGAAGGAGGGGAGAGAGAGCGAGAGAGTAATAAATGGCGTGGGCTAGCACTCCTCTTCATCTGTCTGCCACGGGGGGTGGCGGTGAGGAATGGCCTCTCTGCTGATAAACATGTGATGCCTATCTCCCATCTCCCCTTACCCTGCCTGTAGAGCTGATCAATTACCACACACACACACACACACACACACACACAGTCTTACAATACTAGTGAGGACCTACTCCATTCATCCCCTGACCCCTGAGCCTCACCAGCACTACTCTGGCCATTATCGCCCTGGACTCTATTTTCCCATCATTTCCCATCATACCAATCGATTCTGACCGATTGTTTCACTATGGAGCTATAGAGCGTCTCGCCTCCCAGGATGTGCGGCTCTCCAATACAATCAATGTGCTCTTGCAGTTGATTTTTGGAGGGTCCATTGGCCCTACAGGACCCAGACAAGCAGGAGGGAAGTAGATCCATAGTGAAGCAGATCCAAAATGGCTGATCTTTTGCTTCAAGCCTCACCACTACATGGCGAACACTAATCGTAAACCCAAGCCCTGACCCTAACGTACCCTAACGTACCCTAACGTACCCTAACCGTCCCTGATCTCACTCTGAAGGTCTAAAACTCACAAAGATAGCAATAACACACACGCACACACACACATGCTCCCTTGAACTCAAGCACTTAAACCTCGGCCTCTCAGGCATGCCTTCGTGTCTTTATATAGGGCAATGTGAAACATGACAGGAGGGAGGGGGCCTGATGGAGGGAAGGAGAGGGGGAGGGAGGGGAGGGAGGGGGGAGGGAAGACCTTTTCACCAAGACAAAAACACAAATCATGTTCATGTTCACAAATCATCTTGTTAGCCTGTGGGTATATGTGTGTGTGTGTGTGTGTGTGTGTGTGTGTGTTTGGCCTATGGTAGTGTGTAAAAGGTGGAGGTGAATGACTAAAAGTAGGGGTGTTTCCTCTATGTTGATGATGTGTTTTTCTATCGTTGTTTCTGTCCATATAGATGACGTACACACACACACACACACACACACACACACACACTTGTCTCACCTTACCTCAAGTCAACTGAACTGACCCTGTCAATGTGTGAGGGGATGTAGCAATGTGATTTAGGTTAAATACGCTCCACTGGCTTATGGGTGTTAGGGCTGCTGAACACGTGATGGACAAACACACACACACACACACACACACACACACACACACACACACACTCACCCACCCAATACACCCCCACCCCCCCACCTCAACACACATACACACAGAGTGCATGTGATTTCTGAAGGACAAACATTTCATCTTTCGAGGTCTCCGCTACCTTGCCGTTTCAGCACAACTGTCATCCCCACCGAATGTGTGTGTGTGTGTGTGTGTGTGTGTGTGTGTGTGCTCTTACATTCACTGAAAAACTCCTCTACCTGTCCTTCCCAGTATAGCTGGTGGGCAGCCTCTGAGCAGACTTTAACCTTGTCTTCACATGTTGCTGATGACTACGTGACCACGCTGCTGTATCCAATTTCAGGTCTCCCACAATTTGATGAATGGCGGGAACGTACGTGTTCAGTGAGGCATTCGCCTTGAGATGCAATTTACATGACAGCGCCTATACATCCGGGGGCAGTTTGATCGATATCTGAGGCGGGGTTTTTTCTTTCTTTTTTGCTTCTTTAACAGCTCCATACCTTCGAGTAAATAAAAAATGACATGGCTGCGATGGTTTACATGAAGCCAGATGTTGTGAGCGGGGGGGCCCGTTATTAGAAATGCCATTACCTCAGAGGTAAAGGCCTCGCTTGGAACGTCACCCTGCTGGAATGGAAAGTTTAATGGAGTTTAACTGACTTTTTTTTTTTGGCCTTCGTCGGTTTCCTCCATGTCTGGTTCCCCTGGTTAGTAATTGTGAATGAAAATGTGTTGAAAAAATAAATAGTTTTAAAAATGTACTATAGAGAATTTATCGTATATATATATATATGTGGATTTCCAAAATGAACAGAGGAGTTAATGCGTATTTAAAGCATTTGGACAACTAGTTGGACAGCCAATCTGGTGACGGTGTCATTTTGAAGTTAGCTACTATCTTCAAAAATTGTTTTAATGTCTTTCAAGTGGGTGTCACCTCTTTTTGTAAATGGCGGATATTTCTTTATTTGTTATAAATTTAGCCGACTGCTTCTCGGAAACGCGCGGAGAGGATGGCGCCTGCATGGGTGTGGTGTCTTACCTCGCCTTCTCTGTGCCACGGCCTCCCGTTCTGGGGGTACTTGCTCTGGCTCTGGCGCTTCTTCTGCCCTCCGTCGGCGAATTTGCACAGCAAAGGCTCCGTGGGAGCTGCAGAGAGGGGAGAGACAGGGGACAAAAACAAAACATTAAGAGGACTTGAACCGGTGACCCTTCAGAAGGACAGGAGCCGTTTTGAAGTGTGTCGCCCTTTTTTCTTTTTCTAGCACTGCATCACTCTGCCTCACCCTCCCCCCCCTTCCTCTCTCAGCTCCCCTCCCACGGAGTTCCTTGAGAAATTCCCAGACCAGTCAGTGTTGGCAGGCCCTTCCTCGCCCGGCACATGCTGGCAGCCCATGAAAGAGCATCGCTGGGTATTGTTGAAATAATAATCAGAGTAATCGCTCTCGTAAATAGCTCTGAGATGGCAATGCGGGACCGCTCTGTCAGCCAAAGCTCATTTCTAGGAGGCGTTCCCGCTCCCAAAGCGTAATCCCTGCATGTTTTACTTTAACAGCCATTTTCCCTTTGACTTTTGATTTTTATGCCTTTTTCCACTCCGCAACCATCAGTGTGAACGTCTCACTGGGCTGTGTTGTTCGGGGCAAGGTTGCTGTGGATGTTGAAGCATGCTGTTCTCAGAGTTGCCATCGGGGGCAGTATAACCTTGTCTGACACGGTAGGGACAACGGCACTACAGGCCTGAAACAAACACCACAGAGCAGGCGAGCGTCTATCACCAACCTCTCACCAGAAAGAAAACACGACACGAAATAACCTTGTCATGAATGTAGGCTGTCTCCGTATCAACAGCCTTTTGTATGAATAATTGCCAATAAAAGGTTAGTGAAAGTATTGCGATGACCTACATTGCTGTAAAGATAACTTCTCAAAGGGCACGTTCTCACACTCGGGCTGCAGGTGAGCAGCAAAAACAAAACAGGTAGAAGAGATCAAAAAAAAAAATGACAGACTCAATGAAAGAAGAGAGTGAAAGAAGAAAAAAAGCAGAGAAAAGAAGAAAAAGGCCTTAGTGAGCATTTCTCGTGAGAAATGGGTGGCTCTCTTGGCCAGCGATCCGGGGGTCTCACGGCGTTCCTCCCCTCTTTTAAGTCGGCATCGGCGAGATCGGAATCTCTCTCTGGAAGTGGACTGTGGAGACGAGAGGGAGGAAGGGAGAGGGACGGGCGGAGGTGGTGGGAATAAACCGAAAGAGAGAGAGGGAGAGACGGACAGATGGTACGCAAAAACAAGAGAAGAAAGTGAAAGCGAAAAAAAAGGAACATAGTGAGAGAGAGAGAGGGAGGGAAAACTCCCCCGGGATCAAACATCCGTTCTGTGCGAGGGCTGTACGTCCAGCCACAGTACAGCACACTGAGCTTGTCCAAACACCTGAACCGCCGCCGCCGCCGCTCCCCTGCACCTGCAGCTGCTGCTCTTAGACAGCGAGCCCGCCTGCCCTGTCATCGCGTTCGCATTAACAGGCCCGGCGGCTTGTGACACCGCCGCTCCGTGACGATACGACCCCCGACGGGAGAACGAGATCTTTTCATCTCGCCCACGCCAGAGATGACACCCTAGCAGAGATGAATTGTCGACGCTTTAATCTCTGCTGCTCCCAGATGTCAGGAGGGCCCGGGACCTCGACAATAAGGCGATATAAACCGCAATCACACGGCGGCAGAGGAAAAGAACCGACTGACGGGGCAGCGACGGCGAGATAACGCGTCAAACCTGAAGTTGAGGGAAGATAAATGAAACGTTGCGGACACTAACAAGCTAACACGGTGATTTGTTTATTCTTACTGATCTCCTTTCTGACATGTCACTACTGCACCTGCCTCTCCGTTTGGGGGAGAACCACCGGGTAGGAACAGTCGGCGTCGCAGGTGCAAATGAGTGAAGGGCGAACGAAAATCTCCCAATTCTCAGAGAAAGAATGTGTGTGTGTGTGTGTGTGTGTGTGTGTGTGGCTATGGAGGCTGCTAAGGGACCAAACATACGCAAACAACTTCTCTGAGAAAAAAGTGTGTGTGTGTGTGTGTGTGTGTAAGGCTTTAGGGTCTACAAAGGGACCAAACTTTTCAGAGGCTACCCAGGAGAGTGTAGCCAGAGAGGAAGAGAGAGAGAGAGAGAGAGAGAGAGAGAGAGAGAGAGAGAGAGAGAGAGAGAGAGAGAGAGAGAGAGAGAGAGAGACATCGGAGGGGGAGACAACAAAAGCCTTTGCCCAACCTCTCCTCCAGCTCTCTGGGAGATAATTAGCTATCGGGAGAAATTTGGAGAATCTGACACGGAGCACGTTGACGTTTTCCCCCCGCGACTTACATCTCCAGTTCCCACAGCGCTGCAGCCCAAAATCAACAGCCTCACACGCACCCCACCCTACCCTGCGAACACACTCACCCCTCTGTAGCCCCGAAACACACACCCCCACACCCTCCTGCTGCCTTTAAAGTCTTTCGGCTATAACCCTAGAACACACACACACACACACACACACACACACACCCACACCCACACACACACACACACACCCACACACTCTCCTGCTGCCTTTAAAGTCTTTCGGCTATAACCCTAGAACACACACACACACACACACACACACACACACACCCACACCCTCCTGCTGCCTTTAAAGTCTTTCGGCTATAACCCTAGAACACACACACACACACACACACACACACACACACCCACACCCTCCTGCTGCCTTTAAAGTCTTTCGGCTATAACCCTAGAATACACACACACACACACACACACACACACACACACACACACCCTCCTGCTACCTTTAAAGTCTTTCTGCTATAACCCTAGAATACACACACACACACACACACACACACACACACACACCCTCCTGCCAGCCTAAGAGCCCTTGTAGGACCTCTCACTCCCTACCGTCACCGTCGGTACAGCCCAGAATAAACTAGGCCACTGGCTGTGCACACTAGCTTGCTGATGTTGTGCCCTTAGGTCTCAGGCTCCAAGTACAACACATCTCACACTGGCTCCAGTCATAGTGTGTGTGTGTTGTGGAGGGCTGCTTAAAAAAAAAAAAAAAAAAAAAAAAAAAAGCTTCACTCTTGCAGCAATTTGCTGCCCTTTAATGATCCTAAATAATGGGGAAAAAGACATAAAGTGTTTCTGGTCCGAGGTCAACGCCGGCCGCTAACGAGGCGCTCCATGGGAACTCTTAATTGTTTTTTTACGTGGGTTGCCGTAGGAACAGGTAAACATGTCCGTGAGCGACGTGACCACACACAAACGGACACACACACATGCACAAAAGCAAGAGGGAGAATAGCTTACTGAGAGCAAGATGCCTATGCTTCAGTCGATCAGCTCCATCAGGCTTCGAAGAGACAGTCACGGCTTCCTGCTCCTCAACACAAACACACCATCACCCTATA
>JAXDDX010000006.1:7617500-7630000 GCA_034670405.1 Hoplostethus atlanticus | reverse complement strand
CTTACGAGCAGCTGTTGTTGTACTTTTCCTGTGGGTTGACTTGTGTTGCCGCTGTCTGTGTGGGCAGACAGTTAGCAGTGAGTATTATAACGAGTGCCCACGCATCCAGTGACCTGCGAAAACCCTCCATCTATAGGGATGAATCATACAGAAGGAGGAGGACTCGGCTCCTCCACTAGACCTATAGAATAGATCCATTTCTACCTTACTCGACACCGTCTATTCTATAGGCCTGGTTTTAGTATATATACTCATTGGCATCATTATGTCTTCAAACCTGAAGTATTTTTCTTGATATTTCGTGCACATTTTCTGCTTCGTACTCAGCTTCACACAGCTACCACATCATGTTACTTTTTTTTGTAATGTTTATTTATCGAGGGAAGGGTTTTGCTGAGCGTGCACAGCCTTTTTTTTCAGCACCGCCCTGTTTGACATTCATAGAGTTACACAAATTCATACCCAGGATGCAGCGCGACCACAATCCTCAATCCTGTCGGCCACCCCGAGTAACTCCAAAGGAAAAGATTGGGAGGTTAGGGCACCGTGTTAGAGGGGGTAGACCCCGAGGGTAGTTGTTAAGGGAAAGGGGAGAGTGTTGCTTATTCATTTTCCCTCATCTGGTCCGGGGGATTCAAACGTGCAACTTTCCAGTCACAAGCAGGCTTATCTAACCTTTAGGCCGCCGCCACCCAAAATTGGTAATGGAGTTTGAACAACAGGCAAAATAGGAGAAAGCCACATCACTCAGGGCAGCGTATCGCTCATCGAGGCTGCGTGGCCGTTAACTAGGTTTCTACCGTAGGGGCTTCCAGTAACAACAGTATGGACAGGAAGGAAAATGAAATTACAGCACAATAAATGAATTATCAATAGAGAGCCCTCAATACTGTATCTGAGGGGGGGGGGGGGGGGGGATCAATACTGGGATATGGGCCGAGAGCTGAGGGCGGGCCTATAGCTGTGAGGACCAGCCAGTCGATAATGTCACTGAGGGTGATTGACGATCAATGCCGCCAGTGACGTTGATTTATGATCGATGAAAGCGGGGCACCTGACTAATAAGGGGGAAGGTGTGTGTGTGTGTGTGTGTGTGTGTGTGTGTGTGTGTGTGGGTTCTATCGCGTCCCCTTTACTGTAACTGATTGGGGATCGATGAAGAGTGGCACCGCGGCTGATTAGGGATCAGCCGAGTCCGTGGCAGAGGGAGGGAGCGGTGTGGGGGGGCGGGGCCTTGGTCGGCTGCCTGGAGACCGGCTTGTCTGAACCGGGCATCGCCACACAGACTGTAATTAAGGCTGTGGTGAAGCTTTTCACCGGTTGATAGTGGCAGCAGGTGCAGGTCTCTTTGCTCATTCGCTTTCAAAGGAGCACGCGCACACACACACACACACACACACACACACACACACACACACACACACACACACACACACACACACACACACACTCTCTCTCTCTCTCACAGATACACAGCACAGGAAGGTCCACATTATTTTCCTGCCGCTGTCACAAATAAATCTTATCTATCACTCTCAGACACCCTCCATCCATCCCTCCCTCTATCCCTCCCTCCCTCCCTCCCTCTCTTTAACCTTATTTTCTCACTGTCTCCAGCTACTCATTCTTTCTCTGTTTCGTTCTCAGAAGTGGCTAACCCACGCTACGGAAGCCCATCGTCCATCTGCAGGGGACAAAAAAAAAAACACACCTCCCTCTCTGCTTTTATTTCCTCTAAAGCAAGAGAGCGTGGGGCGAAACCTCCAGCTTGAGGATGCTAGGTGGGGAGTCCGCTCTGCTAGGTCTCTTTGGTCTGCTCTCATGAATGTTCTGGACTCGGGCAGGCCTTAGGGTTGATGTGGGTTGTGATTGGCTTTTCAGTCAAGTCAATCATTACCCCAAAATAGACTTATTATCGATAAGTATCACGGCTGGGGAACATTAGGAACATTACTCGATCAGTTTCCATGTTATGGTGTCCTGTAGTTCTGATCTATGTCCAAGGCTCATAATTCCTGTCGACTCTCTTCCTCTTTGTTCTCAAGAAGCACCGACACCCATTTTTTTTCTCTTTGTCGTCCAATAGTATTGCTGACCCGCAAAAACATTGAGTCTATCTTGGCGTCTCGGCAGGATAAGGCACGCCGTGTATTTGTTTATTGTATTTGAGTCCATATGAATGTTTTAGGCTCGACTCCCACTCGCAACCACCGCCTTCCTCTCTCTCGTCCTCCCCTTCACTCTTGAGTGTAAACTGTCCAATAAAGCAGGAATGCCAAGAAAACAATCGTTGGAGAGATGATGTCTAGTAGTTAAGACCCAACCCCCCCCACCGGCTTCCTTCCTGTGTCTCCCTCTCAGCCTTCCCACTGTCTCCGTGAAGAAAAAATACAAAGGCTGTTGGACGGCACACAAACAAAAAAAAACCCACAAACTCTTCAGCGTTATTTGTACTAGCTAGCTATGCAGCCTCTCTCCCCCCCTGAGAGAGAGTGACGTGGGAGCGATAAGCAGAGAGAAAGGCTGACCTGTGGAGAAAAAACTTTGAGTAAGTCCTTGCCTAAACATCTCAGCCGTGATGAAAGGCTTTGTTTTTCTCATCCCGCGTTAATGGGACCCAATCGATGTGGGAGAGCAGCTTTTTTTCCCGCCACATGCCCTGACCCTTGGGAAACACAGGGAGGTAGTGAGGGGGGGGGGGGTGGGGGGTGGGATGGGGGTGAGATATTGACACACAACATCAATACCAACGGGGTTCACAACAACTAGCACACTGACGGTAGCTCCTTCTTACCTGGCGAAGAGGCCAGCGATCAGGGACGCCGCGGTGCAGTGGCAAGGGCCAGTGGCAAGTACAGTGGAAGTGGTGTGTGTGTGTGTGTGTGTGTGTGTGTGTGTGTGTGTGTAAATCTGAATCGGAGCCTCAGTGTGTGTGTGAATATGGTATATAGTAGTATAGTATATCTAATGTTTTACTATCAGGTAAAAAAGACACAAACACCAACACAAACACACACACACACACACACACACACACACACACACACACACACTCACACACACACACACACACACACAGCCAAACTCGCCTACTTAAGCAATGTCGGGAATGCGAGGCCCGGTGCAGCGCTGCAGCCGGAGCAGGCACGTCGTCATGGCGACTCTCGTCTGTCACCGGCGGCAACCGGTCCAGCCAGCCGCCATGATGTGCAGCTTAATTGGGGGTGCTGATGAGGTCTGATGAGGCCGGCGCTTATTGAATTCCCGGGCCTGTTATTTAGATAATGCCGGGGAGGAACGGCCTCCCTCGTCTCTCTCTCACTCTCATCCATTCAGCGAGCCCAGCAGGGGTCCGCCGGCTAATCCACTCTTGTTTGTAATGGCTGTGTGAGTCGGGGGGAATTGGACACGCTCTCTCCTCCGCTACCACACATGCCCTCTGTTGGTTTTACCCCCATAATGAGCCCGTTTGACGAGTTAACCAGACCCCAACACCCATCGCAACCCCCTTCCCCTCTCTCTCTCTCTCTCTCTCTCTCTCTCTCTCTCTGTCTTTGTTCAATGATCACGCTCTGAAGTAATATTCCTTTTCTCAGCTCTTCCAAAAGCAATTACCAAACTTCAAATATGTGGCCATGCGCTTTTACTTGGTTAACAATGTGTGCTCAATGTGTGTGTGTGTGTGTGTGTGTGAGACGGAGCAGAGCCGTGTGAACAACAGAGTGTGATAGAGAGAGAAAACGAGAGATGAGGAAGTTGCAGAGCAGATGGCTGAATGGCAGGACAGCAAACTTTTAATTCTGTTGCCTCAGAGTGGGGAAGGAGACGGAGTATGTAACGTCACAGAGGGGTGCCGAGAGCGCCGCTTAGTTTGAGACAGCACATCAAGACGCATTAGAGCTGATGAAAAACTCTCGTGATTAATGCCTTTGCTTCCCAGATCTGTGGAGAATATGAATTTCGCTAAGTTGAACTAAAACGGTGGAAATCAGCTTGGCGTCGTCTACGTCTTTAACATTAACACCTACTACTAAGTCTACTACATTCACTGTCTCTCTGCCCCGCATCCTTAGGTGACCTCACCCGGGGCAGCAAATGAGCCAGGACCACCAACGTATCCACAGACGTATCGTGAAAAACAAAAAGCTTGTACGGGAGGCCGTTCCTATAAGGGTCAGTCGGTGCCGCCTCAGATCGAGGTGGGCCATTAAAAGGCAGCAGCGTTTAAAAGCTTACACGGAGTCGGTGCAGCCCGGGGTTCACCGGGGACGCGGCAAATCAATATCAGCTCGACTTAGAAATCTGCTGTATAATCCTTGATCTCCAAGGCCATTTGCTTTGCAGCCTGAAATTGGATACACCCTGACTGCACCGCACCCCCCCCCGGCCCCCGCCGAGCCCAGCCCCGCTGCTCGTTCTGCAAATAAGACATCCTGAAAAATTGATCTAGATGCATCTGTGGTGAGATTACGTCTACGGCTAAAAGAGCGATATGACTTGCTCAAGGTAATTCGTAGCTGCGTGTGTGTGTGTGTGTGTGTGTGTAGACGGTGGAGGATCGGGACCGGGGGGGCCTGGAGACTGGGACTAGATCAGAACTAGATCACTAGATATCTGGTAGACTCTGGCACTGAATGCTATAGGCTGCTAGAGGCCTCCCATTCAATGCCACTATATATTGAACACCACTGTAACACTACAAGGCGTATATACTGTAATTCAATAAATATGTTGCTTATTAGGTCAACAATACCTTTTATAGTACAATGACACTACTACCCACTTACAGAAGCTAACATGCTAGTACTCAGAAGAGTATACCAGCAGGGTACTACACATAAAGTGCTGGCTAAATACTTCTTGCAAGGCGATGTAATACATACTTGCCTTTTCAGCTCAATATAACACCATAACCATCCATCAGGCGTCTCTCCTGCAGCAGCTGCAACAGCGCATTATGTCAAAATGATGTAAAAAAAAAAAAGAGCTGAATAGACACATTTGAACATTTATCTCTCACACATCTGGCTGGCAGGTAAGAAAGACTACACACTTATAATTGTGTAAAGTATTCCACTTGTTATTGTGGGATCTCTCTCTGGGATGGGTATATATCTTCTACCGCGAGTGTGGGCCCGCCTGGTTTTTGGATTCCCCGCGGCGCTGTGTGTTGTTAGAGTGGCAGCGGTCGGCGTCTCCGAGGCTGTTAAGTTCGGTGTTTTTTCCCCCTATTACCGGCGCCCAGCGGGGGGGCAGGCAGTTCCATCGAGATGCGGCGCGGCGCGGCAGGGGAGGTCCCCAGACACCGCCGATTCATACTTTCCACCTGACGCACAGGACAGAGAGAGAACAGAGAGCTGGCAATTACCAGGCTTCTCTCTCTCTCTCTCTCTCTCTCTCTCTCTCTCTCTCTCTCTCTCTCTCTCTCTCTTCTCTCTATCTCTCTCTCTCTATATATATACACTGCAGTCCTGGTTCTGCTCTACTCCACTCTGAAGACTGTCTCAGGGCCAAGCTGGAGGTAATGAAAGCAACACACTCCTAATGGTCTATTGATGTGTGTATGTGTGTGTGTGTGTGTGTGTGTGTGTGTGTGTGTGTGTGTGTGTGTGTGTATGTGGGGGGGTTGGTCTATGTGTGCATGGGTTTGAGAGAGAGAGAGAGAGTGTCGAAAAACAAAGGAAGCAAGAGAGAGAGAGTAAGAAATCATTCTGTTGCTGTGTTTTTATTTTAGGTGTGTGTCTGTAAACTAAATCAGCGTCCGCAAGCTAAAATAAAACTCCCCCCGGAGACGAACCAGACGGGGGTGTGATCCAGAATGTCAGGGACACCGCGTATAACCGCAACTACCTGCCAGGGAAAGAGAGGGTGACGGAGAGACGAGGTCAGTCGAGACACACAGGTGTGTTTCCACTGTCCTTCACCGTCGCTGAAACACCAGCAGGCGGCCTCTCATAAAAATACACTCACGAACATAAAAAAAAAACAACTGCCGACGCCAAAAAAAACTCAGGCCGCCAACGCAGGAACTTTCACCAGATGGAAGACATCCCAGTCCGCATGACTCTGCACTGGCTGTGTCTGTGTTTCTGTTTGTGTGTGTGTGTGTGTGTGTGTGTGTGTGTGTGCCCGTGTGTCCCCTAGCTTGCTGGCAGGCAGTCGGATGAATGAATGGGCGTCCACTGCTGGAGGTCCGGTGGAGCTACAGAAATAACTCGGCTGACCACGGTGACCTCTGCCTGTTCCCACACAGCCTGCGTCCTGCTCTAATGGAGGCCCGCGCTCTATTTCGGGGGGCGGCGGTTAGATTTATCTCACTGCCCTCGGTGTCCTGGGACGGTGACAATGACGTGGCTCGGGTGTAACTGATGCCCGTTTTTTTTTTTTTCCTGCTTCCCTGACAAACACATTCACACACACACACTCACACACACACACACACACACACACACATGCACACAAGCGCACAGAGGACACAACATAGGTGGATTCTAACAATAGACGGACACAAATACACACACACACACACATGCATGTTCTCTCTCTCTCAAACGCAGACGCAATCTCACCAACACTGACACACACACACACACACACACACACACACACAAGCTACAGCCTTGAGGTCAATTGCGGTCAGTCAGACGAGACGGCTAACCTGCAGCATATCTGTCCACTTCTACACATATATACCATAACACACACTGACACCATTGCTAAGGGCGTGACTGCTATGTTGCTACGTGGCTAGCATAGTTAGCTTAATACTAGTAGAGACTTTAAGGGCTGGGGGAAAAAAAAAACGCTTTTGATTTATCACATGCACGTGTTTTGATACTCCCTAACCGGAGGAACGGTGTGGGTGAGAGAAGGGAGGATCTGCTGAATTGTTCGCATACCACAGAGGCCTTGGCTCAGAAAAGCAATGACTTGCATTCGGTCACGCATTTGATTGAGTGAATCGACGGATAAAACCTGGAATGTAGAGATCCACGATAGAGAACATGCCGGTATGTAGGAGGTATCTCATGAGGAGAGAGAGCCATCGCTGGTAAATATTGTGTCAAGTTGTAATTCATCTGTTTATTATGTGCAACCTACCAGATAAGTATACGGTACCAAGTAATACCAGGTACTCACTGGGATTAACATGAAAGGTGCATGGTATTCTGTGGGAGGACGACGATGGATATCGAGGAAAAATCGAGGAAAAGTCAAAGAAAGAATAGAGAAAAATCTTACAGTGTGTACAGATATTGTATCATATACTTCATAACTAAAACAGCCTAAGGTGCTTATTTTGCTTGAACTAATATTGCGCTCGCTGTATCCAGTGACCCAGCAGAGCAGTAGGGAGGGATGAGCAGGAGCAGAGAGGGAAAGAGACAGACGTCCGGAGAAAGCGAGGGATGAAATACAGAGGGGGGGGCAGGGAAGGTAAGAGAGGAGGGATGAGAAGAGGGGGTGAGAGGGAGAACGATAAAGGGCCTGACATGGTGGACAGCTGGGCCGGGGTCGCCGGGGTCGCCGGGGTCGCCGGGGATCACGCTCAGGAGACGGTCAGGCGGTCAATGTCATCCTTTCATCTTCTCTGTCGCAGATGAAGCAACCCAAACTTTACTCAAATTTAACCTTCCCGAAGCATGGGTCGGCTCCAACTCTCACTCCTCTCTCTCTCTCTCCCCCCCCTCCCCCGCTCGCTCGCTTCACTCCTTCTCCATCCCCTCAACTTCTCCCCCCTTCTCTGCCCTTTTCCATCTGTTCTTTTTTTGTCGCCCTCCTCTTATTCCTGTCACATTTTCTCTGCTCCCAATCTATTTCTTTCCATCATACTCCCACTTTATTTCTCTCTATTACTCTCTCTCTCTCTCTCTCTCTGTATCGCTTTCTCTTGCTATCTCACGTTCTCTCTCTCTCTCTCTCTGGCTCCATATTAGATGTGGCTGAGTGGAGAGCAAAGTCAATCGTTCCTGCCTAAACCCCTCCAGGAGCCAGAACTCCTCTCCTCTGCCTAAACAAACTTTGAAGCCAATCAAAGGGCTTATATTATTTTCGGTGGAAGAGGACTGCAGCAGGTGAATACTTTATATTTCAGCGACGGATCGACTCAGAGTGGCTCCTCTCTCCTCCTCTCTCCTCTCTCCTCCTCTCTCCTCCTCCTGAGCGAACCATCGGCTCCGGCTTCGCCCGTGATTGATACAGTTCAGCGGCAAAACAAACAAAGCGTGACAAATCCAGATTATTGTCTGTGGGCGAGATAAGGTTATAATGAGAAAGTGCATCGGGGGAAATTGATCCTTTTTCAGGAAGCTGCCTGATTTACTGGGGATGCCAATAATAACTTCCTGTGTGTCCCGGCTCTAATGGGAGACAGGAGGAGCCATGGGTGGGAGGGGGGGTGGAGGGGGGGTGAGGGGGGTTCGCCTTGTGAGGACGGATTTCATTTAGATGCAATATCTTGAAAAGTGCATTTGAAAGGAAGCTTTGATGGGTAATTCTTATCAATTGCACTGTATATTGAAAAGCTGTCTGATTACGCCGCTGTGAAATAATACGATTGCGATGGCGGTCGATGTGCAGAAGACGGAGACGCGGCGCGCTAACACCGGGTGACAAGACGAGCGGCGGTAAATGAATTCTCGGTACGTGACGGAGTTGACCTTTTGTTTCTGTCACCAAAAAAAAAAAAAAAAAAAACGGGACGAGAGCGTCGGTATATAAACAAATCACATATAAGCGCTTAACGAGGCACATCCAGCGCCCACACACACAGGTGTGTCATGGGAGAACTCGGCGTTTTCTCGAGGAGAGGCAGCCATGTCTGACACCCGCTGACAGCCAAGCCACCGCCAACCTACTCGGCTGCACGGTGGATGTAGACGCCGTAGAGGGGGGAGAGAGAGACGGGTGACGCCGACAGACCAGTTATTAGCCGGGGGGAATGTGGGCGGGATTAACATGGATTACTCGAGTATGACTGACAGTTTCAGAAGGGCTTTTTGTGACTTACCGAGTGATTTGGGACTCGCCTTTATTCAGCGAGGGACGCTTTAATACTGCGGGCTGTCTCGGTATCTTGGCGCCGTTGCCGTGGTGAAGATGCCAACAGGGAGGGAATCTTTTTTCTGCAACAACACCCCCGCTCCTCACCCGCTCCCTCCCTCCCTCCCTCCCCCCACCTCCAATGGCACAGGCCTTGTGTTCTGCAAATAATGATGGGGGTGTGTGTGTGTAGTCGGGCCAGCACTCGGGGTCAGGGAGAGGGAGAGGCTTGCCAAAAAGGGGGTGGCCCCCCGTGAACTCTGCCTGGCATCGGCCGGAGAGTCGCGGCGGTTTCCACAAATGTCTGGGTGTCATCAGGATCCCTGGCGAATCGGGCGAGTAAATCAGGAAACTGGGAAGCGGGCCGGGATTTTCTGAATGTAATCGCATTCGTATGTTGGGGGGGGGAAGCAATCCTGCTGCCCGCTGGTCCCCGTGAGGAACTTGGCTTTTACTATAGGCTTGGAAACAGGCGCACAGATAGAGTACTTTAAAACAGAGAGACAGACAGAAACAGATTCTGCGGTTTGCAAGGAAATAGTGAAAACAGATAGAGTGAGAGAGAGAGAGAGAGAGACAGAGAGAGAGAGAGAGAGAGAGAGAGTAACAGACGACAGAGCACTGTGAATAAAGGGAGCAGGAAAGCTCGTACATATTGCATGTTTCCGTTTGGTTCCATCTCCCAGGGCCACTGCGGCTGCTTCCTGATGTGGTTTTCATTATTTATCCGGCATCTATTGGACAATTGGAGCCGACTTTCAGCTCTGCTGCCATATTGGCAAAGGCAGAAGAAAGTGAGCAACAACAAAAGGAAGTGAAAGGGAAGAAGCTGCGATGTTACAAAATACTCCACTTTCAATCCAGTCTGAATCTCTGTTTCTACGACGAGGCGTTCAGGAGGATGCTAGATGCATCCTAGCACGGTGCTGTCGTATGGCAAAGCTCAGCACACCTTTTATCCACCTCTTCTGAAAACACACACACACACACACACATCCCTTCCTTGTTTATTTAGCCGCTGTTTGATTGTTGACTATGAAATCAAATTAAATCAAGCGAAGAGCAGCAATGCGACTCAGCAGCACTCGACATACAGTGTATCAAATGTCATCAATTTCCTTCCTGCCACCGCTGACACATAATATGGGTTGTACATGAGATTACTCACCTGCCAAAACCAAACAATGGCTAATGTATCTCCAGCTCACATTACATTTACCATAGGGTGTCAGCTCTAAGCTGTTTTAATGCATTGTGGGACAAAGGGCCTTAATCAGCTCGGCACAGTGCAGCCAGAGGATTAAATCACTTTTTATCTGCGCCTCCTTTGACTTTCCCAAAGCTCAGGGTTGCAGTGTAAATCATATTGCAACCCTGTTGGGCTCACTTCAATATGTTTTATTGCATTAGTCACATTTCATGAATTCTATTTCATGTATTGAGTAGATCCACAGCCACGCAAGAGGATGTCTCTTTACTTTAAACTACAACTACAAAATCATTTCTCACAAAAGGAGATGGGATACTTTCTTTCATTCATGTGTGTGGGCGGCTGTGTGCATGCCCATATATGTACCCAGATATGTAATGTCTGCATGTGCTTATGTGTGCACGTGCATTCGTGTGTGTGCACGTGCACGACCGAGAACGGCGATGCACAGTTGCCGCATTGCACAGAATAGCTAAACAGCTGTAGTGCTCCATCAGGGCTATCGATCATGTCCCTGTCCCTGTCTCTGAATCAGAAGCAGACGTGGGCAGAGCCGAGCACAGCGAGCCGAGCGGGCCTCGGTGGCTGGCTTGTTAGACGACTGCTACCCTCATCTCATACCAACCAGGCCTCAGCAAACAAACCTGACCTGTATAGCTGATTAGATCCATCCGCAAGGGGGGGAGTGTGCCGTGCCGCTTGTTTGTGTATAACTTGTTGTATTACTCGTTACAAGTACTCAATTCTTATTCTGTGCAAGTATTTTTTTCCAGAGGGGTGTGTTTTATTGCTTAAGTGGCAACGTAGAAAGGGTTTTGCCTACAAGTCGCGTGTTACAGTCATCAAGAGAGTCGGATCACTACAAATATTAAGACAAAGTAGTCCAAACACTTACAAATACAATACAGAGGAGTAATCAATGGAGTAGTAGCAATATCAAACAGTACATCATCTCAATATCACATGTGATCTCTAAGGAAATTAGATATGATTTCATTAAAACCTCAACAGGAAGTGAAGAGAAGCTGCTGGAGTGTCATTAGCTGCCATCTGTTATCATCTCCCCAAACTGCATGTCATCTCAACATCACATGTAATCACAGGGAGGCTCTATGTGATTAGACTAAGAACCTAAACAGGAAGTGTATGGAAGCTGTCTACTGTGCCATTAGCTGCCATCTGCCAGTGCCCCCCGCCCCACCACTCCCTCTGTATGTCCTTGCGTTATCTGTAACTCAGCGTCAACTTCCTGTGCCTGTACGCTGACTTCCCTTTTGGTTTATTTCCCCCCACGGTCCGTTGAATTTAACAGATGACCTGGCACCTGACGTCCCGGATATTTACTTCCTGGTGTGGGACAGCGAGGTGGCGACTCAATATCCTCTCGTATTGCCACTGGACACACCTGAGTAGGAGAGGGCAGCTAGACCCCCCCCCCAACCCCCTCCACCACCCCACCCCATCTCCTGATGCAGTGTGATTGAGTGGCTAAGCTAGGCCTGTCAGATACGGGGTAAGAGCTAGCTCAGTACATTGAAAACGAGAGAGTGTGTGTGTGTGTGTGTGCTACTACAGCTGCTTCATGTGTGTGCATGCTCCAAATGCTAAATGGCGGAGAAAAAAAAAAAAAAATCCAAGGAACGGGTTCTCATTAGCATTATATGGATGTTGACATTGCGTTCAGGTCAAAGCTAGTGGTGCATGACTAGAACCATACTAGTGTGGGGTGTGTGTGTGTGTGTGTGTGACAGGCATGACTACACTGTGTGTGAGCCTTGACACATTGCTTACACACATACACACACACACACACACACACACACACCACTAGTGCCTGCTGTGCTGTGTGTGGAGGGGCCCCTCGGGGGGTGCCGCTGAGCTGTCAAGGCAGGATGGATGAAGAAGCTGCCCTGCATAGCAACGGGCTCTGGGGAAATACCACCAACATGACACAAACACAAACACAAACACAAGCACACAAACACACACACACACACATATAAGGGCATAAATATAAATATGCACACACACACACACACAGAGCGGCCCCGGGGTCTTTCACAGAGGAACATCTGAGTTTGATAATAGAGGAATGTCCAGAGATCTCTGTTTAGTGGGCAGCATGCCAACATAGACAGTCTGAGGGGGGAAGAGAAGGTGCTTCCTCAACCCCCCGCTATGGAGGAGAGATACTCAGAGTTCATCAACACAACCGAAATGTGAGGGAAAGCACATCAGAACCAGAACC
>JAXDDX010000006.1:7545000-7612500 GCA_034670405.1 Hoplostethus atlanticus | reverse complement strand
TCTATCTTTTTCCCTGGCCATTGTTTCACACTGCTGTCCCTCTCTCCCTCAGCGTCTCTCTCTCTCTCTCTCTCTCTCTCCCTTTCCATCATGCCTTCTCTTCCTTCCACTGAGGGCTGGTTGAACAGGTGGCCTGTGGCAGGTTGTTGCTGTGCTCTGCTTGTTGGTCTGCAGGAGGCTGCTTGCCTGTCTGTGTGTGTGTGTGTGTGTGTGTGTGAGAGAGCTTGTGTGTGCCAATGTACATGTGAATGTGTGTATCCACAGATGTGTGAGTGCATATGTGTGCATATGTTGGTGTGTGTGCGTGCTTGCTGGTGTGTTGTCTGTTTGTGCCCGTCTGTCCTGCTCTAACCCGCGGTAACAGAGCAGGGAATAGGAGGGGAGTTCAGCCAGAGCAGGTGATTAAGAAAAATCCCTGCAAGATGGCGGTGCCGCTGGCGGTGCCGTCAGCGGCCTCCGCTGGGTAAACACGGGGAGAATGTGGGGAGAGCAACGAGAGCCTGGTGGCTGCTGGCGAGGACAAGGACAGAGGAGTTTATGACTTTGGGGGATTAACAGGCTGAAGTGGAAAGTTTTCTAAGTGAAAAAAAACAAACTCTCCAGTGATAGGCTTGGCATTGGAAGTAGAAGTGCATATATGGACAAGGGGGTGAATGCGTGCATGCATGGATGTGTGTGCACGCTCACACACACACACACACACACACACACACACTGAAATGCACAGCCATGAGCGTACACAAAGACAAACTCAGCCACGGGCAGACACACTGTCAAACAAGCTTGGCAAAGACACAAATCACCATTAAAGTTTCCACCGCCCGGAGGCAGGATTCATCTGACTGGTGTGTTTTCAGAAGAGTGAGTGCCAGTAGGGGCGTGTGTGTGTGTGTGTGTGCCTGTGTGTCTCCACGTGCACACCTGTGCATGTGTGTGTGTGTGTGCTCAGCTAACGTGGGTCAGACAGAGTTCACAAGTTATCCTTAGCATTTGTTCCAGTCTGCAGGGGGGACTCAGACTACTAGCTAAAGCGTTGACAGGGGGAGTGAGTAGGGAGACCTCGTGTGAACCTGAATCTGGGCTCAAGCCCCCGTGTCACGTTATCATCATCATCATCATTATTATTACATACCTGGCAAAGCCGACCCCTCTGCTGACCCCGTTGGCATCCCTCAGTATCCGCGTGGAGATGACGTGACCGAGGGGCTTCAGCATGTTCTCCAGCTCCTGCTCGTCCATGGACACTGGTAGGTTGGAGATGTAGAGGTTGGTGGGGTCCTGCTCCTGTTGCTGTAGGCCAGGAGGTAGAAAGGGATGGGGGAGGGGTGGGGGGGGGGGGGGGCAGAGAGAAGAAGAGATGGCTGTGAGAAATAATGTATCACAGTCAGTCACAGGACTCGTGAAATATGCATCAGCTCTGTGTCGTCATCACAACAACACAACCAGACTCTGAACTCACATGACATTTGACCTCACTGACACACATTCAATACGGATAACTCAATATTTTAACTGTGTGTGTGTGTGTGTGTGTGTGTGTGTGACTGGGCTGCATCTAGGTGGACAGTACTACCTTAGGGTGTGCAAGTCTGTATTTACATGTCTGGGTGTTTCTTTTTCACCAGAGATTGTGAGTGTGCCAAGATGATGCCAGGAATTAGTAGGTTGGTTGATAGAGTGTGTGTGTGTGTGTGTGTGTGTGAGAGAGAGAGAGAGAGAGAGAGAGAGAGAGAGAGCGAGAGACTGTGTAATGTGTACTGTGTAACAGTGCTTGCTGTGTAGTGCCTAGGGGCAGCTGCTAGCTAGTTGAAGCAGCACAGCTGGTGGTGGGTTGAGTCCGAGGTAGGCAGGGGGTAACGCTACAGTACAACAGCTAGCCAGCTAGCAAGGCAGCCAACCAGCCAATCAGCCAGTGAGCCAGGCAGGCGGAACGTAAATCATCCATCCATCCATCCATCCATCCATCCACCCACCCAGATAGTAAGTAAACTCTCCAATCAGGCAGCCAGCCAATGTCTGGCCAACTACCAGCACTCATTCATCACATCTCCTTTATCCAACATCCACATCTCCCACCCTTTGTCCAGCGGCAGCCAGGACCACCCTGGAGCGAAGCTATCACAGCCAGTACTACAGCAAGCCGTGTATGCTGTAGTTGGCCGATGTGACAAGATGGGGTGTACGGATACTGCGAGGTTTTGAAAAGATTCGTTAAGCTCACAGTCATCGACAATCACACCCTCGGCTACACGTTAGCCAGTCAAGACACCCGAGCTGGATCATCTAGTGTCTATCAAGCTTTGGGGTCAATTCAGTTCAAGTCAACTTCTTCAGTGGAGTTTCTACAACATACAAAACTGAAACCTTTTGTCATGAAAATCTGTGGAATAACTATTGGGAATAACGCTTCTGATTGTGAAGTGAATTTATTTTGTGATAGAGAACAAACACACACTAATTGTTCTCTCTCTCTCTCTCTCTCTCTCTCTCTCTCTCTCTCTCTCTCTCTCTCTCTCTCTCTCTCTCTCTCTCTCTCTCTCTCTCTCTCTCTCTCTCTCTCTCTCTCTCTCTCTCTCTCTCTCTCTCTCTCTCTCTCTCTCTCTCTCTCTCTACCACCGTGACCTCGTTTACAGCCTAGCAAACTATTAACGCCACTGATTTACTTTCATTTCAGTTGAACTGGCCTCTAATAAACACCTCCAACACACTGAGATAGTTTGTCCACAGTCTGCGTAAAGTTCCAGCAATGTGATTTATTTCACACACACACAGTATAAAGTCAGTACAATAGTCAGTCTGCTTCACAGCCGGGGTTGTGGACACACTTCAAGTGCAGCCTGCATGTAAACAGTCTCTCTGGGGATCTTTTTAGACTTTGTGCGCTCGGCAACAATGACTGAGACACTTTTCATCTTAGACTCTTTATTCTATTCTCATTTAATTCTTTTGTTGCTTTTATTCTCACGTTGCTGAGAGTCGAAGCGTCGCATTGCCGGCAACCGATACCGTGTGTGCTGTTGATAAATAAACTTGAACTCGAACGCGCTGTCTCACCCTGTCTTGTTTTGCTTTCTGCAGACGGAGGAAGAAGAGGAAGAGGAGGAGGAGAGGAAGTGCCTCCACCAAGCGCCCTGCCTCTGTCTGTCTGTCTGTCGGAGGAGAAGACGGGTCCCTCCCCTGATTCATTAGCCGTCTTATCCGACAGGACATGTTTGATCTGATTAAAGCCTATGGGGGAGAAATACCCAGGCCCTGACGCGAAAACAGGAAAACAGAAGAACAGCAGAGCTTCAGGACGACTCCTTCTCCTGCAGGACTGCCACAGAGTTTGTATCACGCAGGATTCAGTGGTAAATGAGGCTTAATTAATTCTACCGGCAAAAAAAAATCGACTGTTACGTGTGTCGCTCTCCTGCTAAGTCCCTGTGGTGGAAGCCATGTTTCCCTTTGAGTTTCACTGGTTATGTGAGGGGACGTTTTTCAGGATTAAGTCAAATAGGCTTCATATCCCACTGCTGACAGGAGGTCTGGATCAAAGAGTTAACGGACTGACTCACTCGCCGGGCTAAGCCAGTGATAGCGGAGTGTGTGTGTGTGCCATATGAATCTGACAGTGCATGTGGTGTGTGTGTGTGTGTGTGTGTGTGTGTGTGTGTGACAGTACATCTAACAGTATGTGTGTATGGGCTAATAGAAGGGGCCTCCGTTTGCAGACGGATTATCACAGGGAGGCCTCATCTACGCACGGCCTGCCTCGCTAAGTTTCCTCTTTGATGACGTTCTGCACCACAAAGCACTAAACACCTAGATGAGGAGGTTGGGGGGGAGGAGGGGGGAGGAGAGGGGAGGAGAGGGAGCGTTTTGACGGGAGGTAAGATGGGCCGGTCCGTTCCACAAGGAGATTTAATTTCCTTTAATGTCGGCCTTTGCACGCGCTCAGCTGTCGGGCTATGAATGAAACAGTAATTGAGGCGTGTGTGTGTGTGTGTGTGTGTGTGTGTGTGTCCATGTATGTGTCCTGTCTCACTGTAATTATATGAGTGCATGTTTGTGTCATTGAATATAAAAGGCTGTGTCTGTGTATGTACCTTTGTTTATCTTTGTGTCTGTGTGTGTGTGTGTGTGTCTGCACATGCGTGTCAATGTGTGTGTGTGTGTGTGTGTGTGTGTGTGTGATGGCAGTTATGCCTGTCCCCTCGCCATTGAGCAGTGATGTAGAAGGTTAATGGAAAGGCTCCAGGCTGCTACTGGGCCTTTGATGAGCATAATTCCTTCACCTTGCCACCAGGAGGACAGGAAGAATCCGGCGGCTGTGTGTGTGTGTGTGTGTGTGTGTGTGTGTGTGTGTGTGTGGACGTGTGGGGGACAGCAGACGTGTCATTTCCCCTGACGGATGGCCCGCTTGCCAGAGCTGACAGCCCCCTAGCCGTTATTTCATTTCAACACCCTCCTCTGTTTACCTCAGTGTAATTTCTGAGAATATTACCACGCTATAGGGGTGTGTGTGTGTGTGTGTGTGTGTGTGTGTGTGTGTGTGTGTGTGGGGTATTAGTGCAGAGAAAGGATGAAGCAAAATAAAAAGAGGTATAGATTGCAGGTCAAAAGATAAAAGAGAAGGTAAGACAGAGAGAGAGGGAGACAGGCGGAGGTGGCTGACATGACGGGCAGATATAACACATTAAAGGAGGCTTCTTGTTGCCGTCGACAACGCTGGAGGGGAGAAGAGACGTCAGCCGTCTGAAGACCGCCGTCCCCCCGCCGGTGGGGATCTCAGGGCTGTACTCATTTAACTGATAAAAGATGGACAGATAGATTTGTGTCTTGACTGGGGGCGCTGCTGTTAACACCACGCTGATGCTCGGAGCTGCCCTCACCCCTCCTCCTCCTCCCCCGTCTCACCGCCTCTCTCTCATCCCTTCACCCCGTTCTGTCTTTCTTCTCCCCTTTCCTCAACACTGACCTCTCCATACCCCAACTCTTCCTTTTTCTCACTACTTTTCCTCACTCTATTTAGCACCCTCCCTTCCAACCCTTCCTTTCCATCTCTTCCTTCCCCCCTGCTCTCCACTCTTAGCACTCCCTGTCACCCCCCTCCTCGCTCCTTCCATCCTCCTCTCTTCTAGTCCTCCATCCATCCTTCTACTGTTCTCATCTCTCGTCTCTCCCGACCCTCTCTCTCTCGCTCCCTCTCCCTCTCTCTCTCCTCTCCTCAGTCTGTTCAGCTTGCTCAGGAGATTAGAGCTGTGTGTGTAATTGGCTCTACAGAGCCTCTCGGCTGCTCCATGGAGTGCCGGTACACACTCGTGTGTGTGTGTGTGTGTGTGTGTGTGTGTGTGTGTGTGGTTGCCCAATCCTTGGTAACACCACACCGTTCTCTTCCTTCAGGTAAGCCACTAGGGCCGATTGTGTGACTAACCAGCAGCCTGCAGGGGCGCAATTACCGCCAAAGACAATGGAGCTTCAGCTGCAGTTTGTGTTCGGTCGGAGAAAACTGCAAGAAAGCAGAAGTTGCCGTGCAGATCTGTTGCCTGTTACAGAGTTTCAGACGCCGAAGGGAGCTCTACTGTTCTCCCGTATATAGGTTGAGGATGTGTGTGCGCTCAGATCTTGCTGTGGGAGCCCCGAGTCTGCAGAATCTGTTTCGAAAGACAACCAGGCCAACCAGGAGGGAGTAAGGGGGGTGAGGAGAGAGATGGGAGGAGGGGGGAGGTGCATACGAGCACTTCACTTCAAAAGCCTGAGTTTAATTTGTCAGCAGTCAGAGAAGAGGCAAAAAGGTAGCACTACAAAGAGCTATCATCCTGTCAGTCAGCCAACTAGCGAGCAGGCTAGCAGGCTAGCATACCAGCCCGCCTCCCAACTGACCAGCCTATCGCCCCTTTGATGAGCGCTTTCCACCCCCTCCCCGCCGCCGGTGACAAGCGGATAGCGCGGGGATCAGTCTACTTTTTGCTTTGTAACGGGGCGGTTGTCAAACACTTCCTCAACACTCTGCCATTCTGTCTGTTATCAAGCCCCAGTGTGACACTCCGCTTCAAAAGCCATCTCTCCCCCCGTCCCAAGATTTTACACTACAATGTGTCCCCATCACACAGCCTGTCTCTGCCCACTGCATCCACTCACAAGCAAAACAGCTGTCAGCGGCGTCGGGGCTCCGCGAGACTTGAGAGTAGAACGAGGATGTACGAGCTCAGAGTCAGAGGCAGAATCTGGATCTGACTATACGATAATGAAAACAATGAAAACAGTTCCTTTCAGCGGTGGAGCAACATTGCACCGGTGTGACAAACGTAAAAAAAAGTGGGTTTTTTCTGCAACTGCTACATCTGAACATCAAAGTCAACTTGTACAGACACACACTACAACTTTGTACACACACACACACAAATGCACAATACAGTCCAACGCCATGTGCACAGACCCGGATGCACTCAATCACATATCAGCGTGTTACAGAGGGAAAAAGAGAGGCGGCGAGAGTGCAGGCTGGTAACGTGTGAGGTCCTTCTGCTGCTCACTAGGGGGCTGACAACAAGCACATTCCCAATTCAAGCCTTCTGTCTGAGACAAAGGGATGCGAGGCGGAGGAGGAGCTGTGCCATCACCCAGGGCGGCCATTTTCAGTCCAATTACCATCTAGCGTTTGAACAAACAGAGCCTAAACACCTGTCGTTTACACACGGCAGTTAACGGCGCGGCGATAAAGGCGTGTTTGCAGGCAAATAACACACATGCATGCAGTCAACAGTCAACAGGCCTCGAGAAACCAATCACAGTTCTCTTCTAATTCTCCTTCCCCTAATTCAGAGCGTAACTTTGAATTAGCTCAGCCATCCATCACGCTGGCATGTAGACTTGCACGTTTGCCTCAGGTAGATGCTCACCCACAGTACACACACGCATATAAGCATGCACGAGCATTTGCACACACATGTTCACGTGCAAAAAAAAACAAATCGATCTCTCTGATAACTAACAAAAAAGTATCCCCTCCCCTCTCTTCCTCTCCTGTGTATTGACACACTATTGACACACCGGAGGTCAGCCTGCTCTCCCAGATCTGATATGTCATCAGCCCCATTACAAGCTGTCAAACTGATCAATCGTATCATTTAATCGCATTAGGATGCTCACATGATTGATCAGTCTCAGTACTTGCAACAAGATCATCCACTCATCTGTTATAGATAGCGCCCGCCGACAGATGGCGGCTTAGAGAATACCCATTAATGAACCTCTCCGTGGCTCTTCGCGGGGGCGCCGAGTTCACAAAGTTTTTCGAAAACACAAAAAAAAACACGAGAATATAAAGAGAGAGAGCGATCCGTTTGGCTGGAATACGACAACGTGATACCTGATTTAATAAAAACGCTACACATTACCGTACGCCGCTGCAGAGCACGGCCTAATACATCACATTACTCGGCGGCGGCGTTCCTCCCGCGAGTGCAATCCAGGCCAATGACAACTGAGTGTGTCTTAGCAGCCCATAGGCACAGAGGTGTTTAGTTTGGTATAGGCTACACTCATTCACCCAAGTTAATTACACACGCCACCCGCACACAGCGCTGCATCTCTCTGGCATACGTGCACTCACACACACACACACACACACGCATGCACACACACATTTTCAATCTATGTCCTATTACTGCTTATGGAGAATAGCTTTCTAGCTAGTCTGTATTATGCTAAGATGATAGATGCTGTGTAAGGAACAAAAGTGGGTGATACATTATTGAGCCTTGGAGTATGCTAACACAGCGCTGGGGCTTTGTTTTACTCTCTCCCTCTCTCTCTCTCTCGCCCCTCCCTCTCTCTCTCTCTCTCCCCCCTCTCTCTCTCTCTCTAAGCTGGGCCCGCTCTCTGCTGGCTTATCTGGTAAAATATTCATGGGGCACCAGGCACCACGCTATGGCACAAAACAGGCTGCTGGTGTGTCTCGGCACGTGCCATCTAGCTGCGCTGCTGCCTGTAAACACAAGCAAGGGTGCAGTTCGCAAAAATGAGCGCAATCGAATGATACTGTGTCATCAAACTCTTGACTGATTCCTGTCATTTTTTTCATATAGTGGATGACATCTGAAAAATAACTGGTAGATCTTCTGTGGGATGAACAAAACAAAGATCCTGGATGATTTATGTAGCTTAAAGATGGATACCGCTAACGTCTCCTAGCATCCAGACTGGCTCCTTCATCCCCTCCCCATCAATTTCTCTCTTTTTGCAGACGTGTGAGCAAGAAGAAGATCACACCTTTTCTCGGGCAAAACAGACATAACACCACTAAATTATGTCTGCCATCAGTGTCACGGCTCATACATTTTGATGCCGGGTTAATGTGAATTTAAATGGGTCGATGTGCGCTTCACCCGCTTAATCACGACCCCTGATTTGATTTTGTATCTCCCTCGGTGAGCTAATATTCCAGAGATTAAAATTTCATGTGGAGCTCATATCAAAAATCCATTATTAACATGGAAGACGGGCGCGCCGGGCCTCACCCCCGTGCTCTCGGCGAACGGAGGCGAGCTCGTGCACGTAAGCGGGGCGAAGGCACGCGCACACGAAGATCCTCTATGTTGGTTCCCCCCCGGGGGACTTAAAAAAAAGACGGACAGAAATCATCATCATCATCCCCTTCGCGGAAACATTGGTGGATTTCCTTATTAAGCCCGGTTATGTCCACTGTCATCTTCCCTCAGCTCAGGGCTGCACGGCATCCACTAATCTCATCCCGGGTTTCATAATGCACTTTCATAACCATAACCCTCCATATTTTTCCATTACGGTGTTTGCTACAAACAGCTCATTGTGTCGTCGCCGGGGTAAATGCGTTTTCCGTCTAATGCATCATTCATGATATCATTTCGGAGATTGAATTCCTCCTGGCTGACATCGTGTGGAGGAGGTCGGGGGGGTTGGGGGGATGGGGATGGGGGTGGGGGGGTGCGTTGAGCGTTTTTATTTTAAGAGGAAGCTGCGGTGATTTCTAATACTGACCGATATGAGGACCTCTGTGAGCGGATGCAGGAAACCTATCTGTAAATTATGGATGACTCTTCACTCGGTACAGCGGCTCCGTCTCTCCTCTCTCCTCGGCCAGCCTGTCCTTTTGTTGTCTTTTATCTCCTCTACCCCCGTGATCAAACAGAAATAGAAACACTTTTTAATTTAATTTGGCAGCAGATGAGATGTCAGATGAGAATATTTGATGGTGAAATCTGGCTTTCCCCAGCCAGACACCCAAGACACCCAAAAGAAATCGAGCAATATCATTCAAGTCCTACGAGTACTTGAGACCAAACTACATTTCAGTAGTATCCTACATGTTTCATTCCATGGTACAAAGGAACAAATCTGCGACTCCTTTTCGGACACCCTGATTTGTCGTTATCATTGGGCAGTGTGTACAACCATTTTCCCGGCGACCACATGGCCGTTGTGTTTTGGGGGATTGGCCACTTCACACCTTCACACTCCCACTCATGTACAGTAAACCTTTCCTCTCGGCTGTGAGGAGAACTTCTTGAACTACACCTTTTTCAAGTGATTGGACAAATGTGTGATTGTCCAATTCAACTACATGGTGGACTACTCACACATTCACCCTCAAATAAACAGTACGAACATTTGAACAGAGAGAGATTTTTTTTCTACTTTTGTTAGACCGTTTTGCTGGGAACAATTCATCTGTGTTATTCCAGCCAATGGACTTGCACACACACTTGCAAGCTCTCCCTCGTCTTTGGACAACCAAAACAGTGTGGCGTTCAACATGCTCTGGTTTTCCCAGGGTCACGGACATCCCAGATACCAGCCATGCAGTGACCCCCCCCTAACAAGCCCATGTGTCTCCAACATGCCGGGTTCCTTCTACATTTCAGGGGAGGAGGTCATCCCGTTCGGTGTGTGCTTTTCCCAGCGCTTGCCTCACATTTGATCCTCGGGAGCCGCGCCGGATGGGGTCCACCGGCATCGTAAAACTGCCATTGCATGTCATCTGCAACGTGGATGGGTCAAATGAGCCGTGGCAGTTAGTGACTTCAAAA
Source organism: Hoplostethus atlanticus (assembly GCA_034670405.1). Taxonomy (NCBI): domain Eukaryota; kingdom Metazoa; phylum Chordata; class Actinopteri; order Trachichthyiformes; family Trachichthyidae; genus Hoplostethus; species Hoplostethus atlanticus. Next base: position 7,602,448 of record JAXDDX010000006.1, on the reverse strand, counting down.
GGCAGCCATCCACGGACCCCTCCCACTGTCCATTTTTCCAGCACGTCTATGTTAAGAATGTGGTCCCCAGACGGGCTGGGGTCAAGGGATCACGGTTTTTACGGATAGGGAGGAAGGCAAAAGTCACATGTATGCGCTTGAGCATGCAGAAACACTTTCTCACGTGCACACAGATGCATGCAACAAATGCAGAAATCCAGGATGCTCAGGATGCGGTGTGAAGATGAATGCCGGGGATGTGTGGAGCGGCGGTACAGCATCATCACACACCAGGAGAGCGACAATCTCTTTGTTTCCCTCCACACTCCATCACCTGCTCTCTCTCTCTCCAAATGGAGGCGCGATGCAATTTTCACTTATGAATCCACGGCAAAGCAAAATGCATACGCTGTTTTTGCCCGCTCCGCAAACACACACCCCTGAACGAGCACCCTGGGTCACGGATTCATTTGTTTTACCTTAATGTGCCGCGACTCACCGGGGGGAGGCGCCGCGGCTGCCACGTGAAACTATACCCGCGACGTGAGTACCATACGTCTAACGGCAACAGAAATGCCTCGCTCTTTTGCTCTGTCACATCTGAATAGAGGAATGACAAACGCGAAAGACAACCTGGTGAGACTGGAGAGGCTCGGAGATATTGAAATATATATTGAAGAATTATTTCTCGACGGGAAAAAAACAGCAACAACAGAAGTAATAAAAAAGCAATAATGGAAGTGTTGTGCAGGGGGGGAAGCCACTCAGAATGAATCAACATTTATGTGACGTCAGTCAGGTTCAGTGGCGGGACTGATACTATAATACTTTTCAGTTGCCAAAAGAATGATATGGGATTGCTTTTCCTTTCTGTTGCAAAGGTAATGACTCTTGCAAGATAACCAACAAAATGAGCAAAAAAACCCAAATACAAGTGATGAAGGCCTAATTGTGTGCAACCTGCAAAACCATTACACCACAAAAAAACGAATTCTCTGTTGTAATTTCCTCCCCGTTCAGTGATTTAGCCGGACCATCAGAAACAGAGCGGTCTAAGTTTCTGAACCTGGACCAAACCCATTTTCGTCGGTGTGTGTTTCAGCGAGGGTGTCATTAGCAGCAGATGACCTATATAGACGGGACGGCTGCCTGTTACAGTCTAATTATCGCCCCAAATGGCCTGGAAGAGGAGTGGTGCAGCGGGAGATAATGTGTTTGTTATGGACACTAATGATACAGTGAAAGCAAACTAATGACCCACCCTTGGGTGTCCCACCGAGATCTACGGCTTTATCGCTCCGCGTCTCGGAAAAACTCGGAAAAACTCTCCTCAACGGCTTCCTCCGATCGGAGAGGGAGGGAAGGAGAGGATTCAAATTCAAAAATTCCTTTATTGATTCAGTTCAAACCACAAGAAAATAAAAAAATAAAAATAAAATCATACAATCACTCATGCAGAAACCAACTGAGAAAGTAATAGTATGAGAGAGAGAGAGAGAGAGAGAGAGAGAGAGAGAGAGAGAGAGAGAGAGAGAGAGAGTTCTGGCTAGCAGATGGTCAAGGCATAAAAAGAGGAGGGCAGAGAGGGAGAGAGGGAGAGAGGGAGAGAGAGGGGGAAACAGGTAGGAGGGTGGTAATAAAATCATATAATAACAATAACAATAATAATATTCTTATAACACAGAGTAACTAACGTAGGGAGGGAGGGATTTCTGCAAGGGAAGCACGGTGAGTGGGAGTAAAGGAAGGGAAGGAAACAGAGAGTGGGCTGCTGGGCAATCAGCCGGGAGGAAGGAGTCCCTGGTTTGTAGGCCAACAGCATTAGAAGACGTCTAGACGGATGTCACGGGTCCTGGCAGCAGAGACGGGGAGACGTCAGCGTCCACATGACAGCATGACAGAACGAGCCTCCACTCAGAAAGGAGGAAGAACACCCAGCGAGGGACGGAGGGGACGGTCACATTATCCAGAGGTCACGGGGTCGAGAGGGGGGGGGAGGTGACTCGGAGTCAAACATCAGTCATCTGACGTCAACACCTGCTTCGCGTCTCCGGGTAATGAACTGTCACACGTTGTCCGTAATCACTCCATCACCTATCGCCGCCGTCCAGGAAGCAGACGGACGTCATCGCGGTCGACGCCATTCGAGAAAACACGTTAACTAAGACTAGAAAGGCGATGCGATGCCGAGGCCCGTTGCACGTGACTTCACAATAAAAGCACCGTTGAGTACAGAGCGCCAGCCTCCTTTAGAAATCCTTCAGCAAACAGTCTGGGCTCATCAGTGTGTTATCTAACGAGGTCTTAATTTGAGAGAGCATCATTAACGGGGCCTGCCGTTTGAAGACGGCGCACTCCAACAAGCCTTTCATCTTGACGTCAGGGCAGGCGGTGTGTATCTGTGTGTGTGTGTGTGTGTGTGTGTGTGTAGTCTACTTAAGACTCTCTATTGACTGAGGTAATGTAACTATTAACTACAAAACGAAAAATGAATAAATGTAATGGTGAAATGTTATGCTTGATTTAACGCTGTATGGTTTGTAGGACCTGGGTGGGGAGACAGTTTGTGGAAAGAGAGAGAGAGAGAGAGAGAGAGAGAGAGGAGGTAGAGATACACAGAGCGGCACTGAGGGAGGTACAAGAGAGAGAGAGAGCAGAGAGAGAGAGAGAGAGAGAGGAATGTGTTTACCGTCCTAGACAGGCCTTTAAAACAGGGCCGCCCGGCGCCCTGGCAACTCCTCCTGGGCAGCGGGCTGTGAAAACAGCCACGACGGGTCACAGGACTGGCAGCTCGCTAGCGTATGGGTGGTGTCATCCTGTGTAATGACATCAGAGATCGCTACAGGGGCCTGCAGGTGTCAAACATGACCTCAGAGAGGGAGAGGGAGAGGGAGAGGGAGGGAGGGTTTGTTCTACTGCGTCCTTTTTTTTACGAGACCAACCGAGGGGGATTAGTGTTCATCACGTCATATCGTTAGATCAACAACACCCACGTCCTTCCATTAGCCTGACCTTGTCAAGTGTCTGGGTGGCGTGATTACACGGCCCGTCGCTATCGTGTGTGTTTCCACCGCCGGGGACCGCGGCATTTTGTTTGCTGAAGTCGTTGCAGCTGTTGCCGTGGTGTCGTAAGCACTTGTTGTTGGTTACTGTTGTTGCTGTTGCCATCGGTGTGTGGCCTTATGGCCGCATTGCTGCACCGGGCGCTCCTGCTGTCTCTTAAGTGTGAAGGCTCGCCGCTCTCAACTCTGTCTCTCTTTCTGCCTCTATTTTCCCCTCCTTCTCTCTCTCTCTCTCTCTCTCCCTCTCTCCCTCTCTCTCCCTCTCTCATCCCCCTGCTTCTATAATTAGAGTAATTGGAATCAGATGATGCCGACTTAATTGGAAAGGAATGCAGACGGGGCTACGGGGCTTTTCCGCACGGGAAAATCAGCTGGAAGAGAGAACACGAGGCAGGGAGGGAGGCAGGGGGGGGAGGCAGAGGGGGAGGACGAGGGCCGCGGCAGTCGTGCATTCTGCCGCTCTGGCTTCAATAAAAAAAATCGGCGTAAACACACAAACAAATTACGAGGCCTCATGGAGTCCTGAACGCTGTCGTATGTGGGCGACGTGAGCGAGCGTGATGTCAGGTGAGGGCGTGCACGTGAACTGGGTCGTGCAGAACATACATGCATTACATCAGCATGGTTGATTGGATCTGCTCGCTGTGCACCGGGCCGGGCGTGGCGTGGCGAGGGCTAGAGGACTGCAGGGTCGTCTCTGCACATACTGCATGATGAAAGCTGGATATACACTTGCCAACAAAAGGGCCAGAATATTAAAGGTTAGAATCCATCGGGATGAGGGCAAGTTTCATTTAAACCCTGCCGGAAGCATATTCCCACACCGAGTTGAAAAGGAGAGAGAGAGAGAGAGAGAGAGAGAGAGAGAGAGAGAGAGAGAGGGGGGAGGCCAGGCTGGTTTCATCCTGCTGAAAGTCACAGTTGAAAGTCAGCCTGATTGTTTGCTGTTTGTGTGCGGTGGCCAGCGATGCGTGGGAAGAGTGTTGGATTCCCTGTAGGCGCCGGCAACTTAATGAAGGGAAGAGACACACACACACACACACACACACACACACACACACACACACACACACCTGCCTCGAGAGCCGGGAGCTTCCTCATTTACACCGAACCCTCGGGGGACCAACGCACTGCAGCGGGCCTCCCTGTCAAAAGGGGGCAGTGTTGCCTTCGACGTGTGTGTGTTTTTTTGAAAGTGTGTGTGTGTGTGTGCACGTGCGTTCTTTGTTTACCCAGTTAAAGAGCCGCCGTGGCACCAAGTCGACATAGGTTGATTTAATTATCTTGCCTCTACAAACCTCATTTTCTGGCGCTGGTGTTTTTCGCGCCACGTGTCTGGCCAGCCTTAATAGAGAGAGAGGCTCATCTGGGAGGTTCAGGCTCCCGTCTACATCTCATTACTGAACCCGTAACACGGGGGTGGCAACCGGGGCAGAGCGTTGAGGAAACGGTGGTCAGTCACCTCCTGCCTCTCTCTCTCTCTCTCTCTCTCTCTCTCTTCGTCTTTTGTTTCGCCTCCTGCTCGCTCGCCGCCGGACCGCTCGGAGCCTTTGTCTTCCCCGCGACGCTCCCCAGATCTCAGTTCGTTACAGAGCGTAATTAGCGTGGCGCGAGCGAGCGAGCTCCCCAGCCGACAGACAAAACTCATTAAATTCCGCTAGCCTGCTTTTTCGCTGGCACGCTCTCCTCGCCCCATATTAATCTTCCTCCCGACCCAAACTTTAATTCTTTGAGAAAATGTTTGTGGGGGGAATAGCTGCTTCTGCCTGCGCATGCAATAACCGCTCATTTTATTTATTTATTTTCCCTTTTAAAAAAAACAAAAAACAACAAAAAAGCGATGCCATCTTGAGATGTTGTGATCCAAGGTCGGGACTAATGAGTGGCTGGCTAATCAGATGCAAGGTGCCACAGCAGCAGGTTGAAGATGAGACCAGCACTCTCTCTCTCTCTCTCTCTCTCTCTCTGCCTGCATCTCCAGACAATGACAGCCACATTGCCTCTCCTCCCTCCCGCAGTCTCCCTCGCTGCTAACAGGGCCACACAAACAAGGTCATTCAGACTGCTGTAAGAGGCAGATGTATCATTTACTGAGAGATGGATGACAAGATGTCTCCGCAAAAAGCTTTTATTTTGACCAGAAGGACTACTACACCCCCTCTCCCCTTTCTCTCTCTCTCTCTCTCTTTCTCTCTCTCTCTCGCCCATATAATTGAACAAGCAGGCAAAAGACAACTGCCACTTGAGCTGCAAAGGAAATTGCCTCTTCAGAGCAGCAGAAAATACTCAAACTATTGTTGAAAAATGGCGCTATTCATTGGACAACCTGGCAGAAGGAGTCTGAAGACACATTGAGCAAAATGAAGATGGGCATCCCCGACGAGCTCACCGGTCAAAGGAGGAGAGGACCGGTAAACCGCCACTCATGTTTCTCCTTAACGTTACTATGCTGTCTGATGTCTTCTGAAGGACAGCAACCAAGAACAGTTTAACAGTAGGGTGTACTTAGTAGGGTGAAGTATGGACATAAAGGTCTGTCCTCAATATCTAAGGCAGCTTGAACAAATAAGTATTACGTTTAAGTTCCCCTTCCCAGGACGGCCCTAAACACTTTCAGTTTCTGGTTACAAGAAAAGTGGAAAAAGTCCCAAAAGGTTATTTTTCAAATAACTGCAGTGTGTCTGGTGTGACTTTCAGGAGTCCACGCCAGTGGTGTTGAGGCAATGAGGGCGGTCAGGCAGCTTAGCAGACTGACAGCTCCTACGGCGCTCTCGGGCCAGACCGGCGCAGCCAGCACTCCCATGGGTCCAACAGCTGCCAGACGCGGCGGGACGTGAGCGGGGTGACGGCAGGGTGTCAGACCCGCGTACCCTCCTCCTCCTCCGCCGCCGTCCCAGAAAGAGAGAAGCCTCATCAGGGCTGACGGAGAGCTGAGAGACAGCCACCACTGGGACTTCCACACCGCTGCCTAGCATTTAATTTAACCTACTTGATGGGTGACCGGCTGCATTAACGTGACATTTGTGCCGCTTGCACATCGAGCCTGGCTGGCGGAGGATGCCGACAAATTAGCAGCGCCGCCATACTGTCACAGAGTCCCGTAACGAGGGTGGTTTTATGGGCTATATGTGAAATAATTTTTTTTATCATATTATCTCTCCACCAGTGGGATGATAGGTTTTTAATTAGCCATAGAATTATCTGCGTCGGGAGCGATGACCTTGAAGAGGCAGAGACTCAAAAAAAGAAGAGCAGAATATAGGAGCAGGAGAGTAAACACTGCTTAACAACGTACTCACAGCAAAGCCTATTATCTTAAATCAACTGAGACATCAAAGCCGAACGTCTAAAAATAAGAAGTCCAGACTCCAGGATGTGAGCCTCCACAGCTCCCATGGCTCTCACACACCAAAGTCAAGTCCTTTCATACCCATTAGCACACTGCAGGATCAGGCTAACGTCTCAAGCTAGCCAGGCAGGTAGCGCCCACCCCCCCCGTCATGGCAACACGTTCCCCCCAGCTCTTTGAAGCCACCCTGGCCGTAACGGGCTTCAACCCTCCAAGGACTCATTAGCGATGGAGTGCACCTATTTGAAGAAGGAGGCCGCGGATGGGTGGGAGTGGGAGAGTTTTCTTCTTCTGGGGGATTTTTCGTAATTTCTTCCCATCCAAAAAATCCACAGGAGTGCGGGGAGCTGTGCGAGAGCATACTGGGACAGATTGGTTTGAGTGCGCTTGTTGTGGGCAGCGGAATTTGGCAGGGAATGCCAGAGAGCTGAAGTAGCACCACCAGCCACAGGAGGGAAGCCTGGATGGAGAGAATGTGATGCGTTGGCAGGGAGAGCGAGAGAAAGAGAGAGAGAAAGAGAGAGAGAGAGAGAGAGAGCGAGAGATAGCCACGATCAGCTTTATGTGGGATGCCGTTTCTGAGCGCCGACAGAAGCTCACAGCAGGATCCTGAGCGGGGTGTCCGTCACGGATGTGCCGAGGACCGTACATGCTGACAAGTATATTAGACTTCAGCTTCCGTTACATCAATCTGATCCGTGGAGAAACCGTTACCATGACAGGGGGGCTGCTGCCCGCCCGGGTAGGACGGAGGCATTAGTCTATCTCGCTAATGGGAGGGAATGATCTTGGGTGTGGGAGCCATGACGCAGGGAAATGAAGTAGAAGCTCCTCCTTTGTCAGAATGGAGATCTGTTTTCTCCTGATGTGTAATACACTGCAGAATAAAGATGTGTGTCTCGCTATGTGCAGCCTGGAGGACCTGGAGGCTACAGAGACCGTTTCATAGCCAGAGGTTCGATCCCTGCAACAGCTCATGTATCCATCCATCCCTGTTGAAGTGTCCTCAAGCAACACACTGAACCTCAACCTTCTCCAGGGGCGTCGCTCTGCCCCTGACCCCTCTGGTGGAACGAGTACACCGATGATATTTAACAAAACTAATCCTATTTACAATAACAGAGCGATTCAAGTGCTCTACTGACTGTTTAAAATGTCTAGGATGGGATATAGTACGGCATGTGTGCAATACATCACAATAAAACATGTTGTTTTAGCTTCTGATGGTAATATTTCATGAACTTCAAATGACCCAAATCCATACAAATGACTAAAAAACACAATTCATGAATCCATTTTTCATCCCCGTTTTGTCGCATGCAGGAAAAAAAATAATAAAAAATAAGTCAGCAGTGGGGAAAGTGCCAGCGCGCGAGGTGTTCGTTAACTGGAAGATCTCTTCCTTTAAAAAGACCCCCAGCATTTACATTCCCCTAAACCCTTTGCCTTTCATGGCAAGCCTGCTTTCAATATCAAAGCTCCTTTTGAGAGCCTCTGGTGGAATGATAACAGAGAGAAGGAGACTTTAGTGAGAACGTAAGATCTTGAAAAGAGAGAGATGAGGGGGAAAGAGGAAGAGAGAAAGAGGGGGGAGGGTGGGTGGAAGACAGCATATCAAGCCCCCCTTTAACTGACTGTTCTGAAGTGAGGGTTGTTTTTCTTTTTTACACGCAGGGAAATGTGAACACAACGTCGGGAGCATGATAAAACATCATTAGGCCTCCATGAAAGAGGCTCAACGTTTTTGGTGACAATATGATTCTTCTGTCAGATATGGGGAGGATTATACACGGTGATAGGGTGAAATGACTTGTTAGGGCTTCTTCATCCCTTGGATGCTGTGTGTGGATGTATATATGTATGTGTGTGTGTGTGTGTGTGTGTGTGTGTGTACACTCGCGTATTCCCCGTGTAGGAAATGTAGGAAAATGGTAAATGTGCACATTTCCCAGTGTAAATCTGGATTGCCACCTTGGTATTTACAAGCATGTGCACATTTACCATAACATATACGTATGCTTGCACATGCTTGTATGTGCATGTGTGTGTGTATGCATGTAAATGTGTGTGCACATGTGTGTGTGTGTGCACGTGCATCTGTGTTTTGTAAGCATGTGTGCCAGCTGACAGGGTGCCCCTGCAAGCTGTTGGGAGATAAACTGAGGCTGTTAGGGATTACTTGATAGAGTGCAACATGCATGCCAAGCTGTGTACACATGTATGTATGTGTGTGTGTGTGCGTGTGTGTGTGTGTGCATGTGTGTGTGGTCTACACCTTCATTTATATGTGCATATGTTCAGGTGTTAAAGCAGACACACGCAGAAAATAGAATAAGGCACGTAACCTCCCCAGCATGTAAAAAGGGAAGAACGACATCGACAGCGTTCCTGTGAAGACTCTTATTGTTTGTGACGGGGCCGAGGTGGTTCTGGATGGGCCGAGTCAACAGGAAAAAACAGATCTATATTTAGAGACGATCCATGTTCGCCGCACATGCTGATGAAAGAGTCATTTGTTTCGTCTCATGTTGTAAATGTGAATTCGTTTATCCGACTGTTCGCTGTGTCTGTGCACCATCCTCTGAGTCAGACGCCTAACAGACAACAGTTGTAGGACAGGAACTCCTCCGCTCTACCCAGACTCCTCTCCCACTTCGCTTCAGAACAACTTGTTCCCGAATTACATTGTGCTAACCTCTTTGCTCGCTCTCTCTCCCACTCTCACACACATACACAGGTCCTCCTCTTCCTCATTTACCAATGTGTCAACACCTTCACTGTGTGTGTGTGTGTGTGTGTGTGTGACCTCGCTGTTGTGTTCCCGGGGATCAGGGGGGCGTAGAGGAGGAAACGCACCCTCCCTCCCTCCCCTGTCTCCCTCCATCCTGCTCATCATCACTCACTCCCACGCTGTAAACATCACCCTCCAGGTAGTGACACTGATGAGGGGAGCGCCCTACCGGCCGAGGGAAGCTCACCACAACAGGTGACTGTATGTGTGACTGTCAGGAGAGCGGGCGAGCGAGAGAGAAAGAGAGAGAGAGAGAGAGAGAGAGAGAGAGAGAGAGAGATATGCAGGGTTGCTTTTTTAACCTCCATTTAACTACGCAGGTTCACTAAGGGCACATTCTTATCTGTATCAATGGCCAGGGGGGCTGTTGAAAGGGGGAGTGGGGAAATATAACACTTGCATTTCATCAACCAATTCCATTCATCGTGAAAAGTGAAGGAAACCAAACCTCACGCTGGCCAGCACCCATTATTTTCAATTTCACTGTGTTTATTTTCACGAGTGTTACATGAACAACAGTCCGGCGAAGCCAAAGCCTCTAAAATACGAGAATTCATCGAAAAGAAAAATAACGAAGAGAGAATACGTGCCCCGTGTCAGCAGCTTGGCTTTCTGCCCCTAACCCCAGCAATACCCCCCCGACACCCCCCCCCCCTCTCCCCCGACACCCCCTCCCCTCTCTCCCCCACCATCCAATCCTCCCCTGGAGACTTCTAGATAGGACCTCCACACAGATAATGACTTCCCCTGCCTCTCTCTCTCTCTCTCTCTCTCTCTGTTCTAACAGTTCCCGTGCCAGGAGAGGTGGTTTGACCCCGGTGTGGTTCCCTGGGCTGCCGAGTAGTTCCAGGAAGGCCCTGGACAGCGGGACAGGTCTGGGGGGAGGAGGGGGGTGGGGGTGGTGGGATGACGTCAGGAGGCTGAGTCCTCCATGAAAGACTTGTCTCACACCCAAGCCTTTGAGATGCTATCTGCAGCTAACGGGTGAAACCTTCCCCCGGCGCTTGCTCTCTTCCTTCTCCTTCTTTCTCTTTTTCTTTCTTCCTTTCTTTATGTTTCAGTTACTCACTTCCTCTCCTCTCTCTGTGTCATTTGAGCTGCACAGATGCTCATCCTAACGCTCAGGGACTTCACATCTGATTTCAAGCTCAGACTACTTGAGCTTCCTGTTTTCCCGCCTTACCTTTACCTCCTCATACTCATACAAAGTTAATAATAAGATACCATAAGAAGTGAAAACCAGCAAAAAAAAACAAACATCAGATGCAAGAACCTTCTGGAGCAAAGCGGTGGTCATTTTCTTTATTCTTCTATTGTTTTGACAGGCTGCACAGCCAGAAGTAAAAAAAAAAGAAAAAGTGGAGGTTTTCCCTCGGGAGGGAGTTAACAGCGTGATGAAGGCTTTTTAAATGGAGGGGAAGTTTGGCATGTGCCACTGTAAACAAGCTGAGATGCTGGGAAGTTGAGTGAGTTGAGTGAGTGAGTGAGTGAGTGAGCGGCGCCCCGAGTAAAGCCACTCCAACATGACACAATGCTTTTGGTGTGCGGGCCAAGTTTTTCATTCTCAACCCCTACGTCATTCACACTCACACACACACACACACACACACACAGTTTGTAATATGCAGAGACAGTCTCATAAGTGTTTTGGGTTCATTCACACAACACACACACACTACACAAACACACACACACACACACACACACAGCTCCACCCTGGCATAATGGCTGTACGGTTGCTGCTACCTCCTCAAACCCATCAATCAACACTATTCTCAGCCACTGTGTTCTGCCACCCCTGGCCTGGCAAGCAATGCCACCAGCATCTTAACTGAGTGTTGTTTTTTTTCTTCTTCTCTCTCTCTCTCTCTCTCTCCACGCTGCCAGGAGCACAGGCTGTACTTTTTTCCATTTGAAAATGTATGGCGGATTGGATTGGTATTAAACTGCTGGAATTAAAAATCTAGAAAAGCAAAACAAACAAAAACAAAACAAAAATAGCCATGGAATGATTCTGCTGATGGAGAAAGGCTGGAAATGCATCACTGTGATAGGTAGTAATCAGTTGAGGGGGGATAGGAAAACATTTAACACCTTCTTCCTACAAGGGGAACACCATCTCCTTCCATCCACCTCCCATTCGCCTCCCCCCTGGCAGAACACCCGCCCAAGCATACAAATCTCCGTCGTCCAGGAAAGGCATCTCCTTTCGGCTGACGGGAGACGGGAGACGTCTGGTTCCCCCCGCGTAGGAGGAGACCCGGATTTGATTACGGTCTGTCGCAGAGCGCTTGGAAGAAAAACACAGACCTCTGCTGGAGCCAAAATGGTGTCCAGGCCTCACACTGTGACTTGGACAGCATGGAAACCTTGAAAGAGGCCACACAGCGAAACCAAACCCCCCCCCCTCAAATATATCTGTCTTTTTACCTACAGGGTGTACAAACTCTTGACGAGCCTGCATTGGAAACCGACCGACAGACAGACAAACGGACGTGTATGAAACTGATTGTACGCATCATTTCCTGGCAGTGACCATCTGGTTTCCTCCGCGTTTATACTTCTTCTCTCTGGGTTGAGTTGAAGTAGTAGAGCCAGATTTCACTGGGAGACACCACAGACAGGCTGACTTTAAATCTCAACATCCCGGCCTGTCATGGTGTGTGTGTGTGTGTGTGTGTGTGTCCATCTGCCTGCATTCAGATCACAGGATCTAGTAAAAGTCCAGATTTAGATTTAGAGACTTCCTCCTCTCCGGTTGCGTTCTGTTGCTCTCGTCCCTCGGAGAAGATACCCGTCTCCTGTTCTGATGTAAGAAATGTGAACGACACACACACACACACACACACACACACACACACACACACACACACAGGGCTCCTAGCTTATTTCCTCGGTTGGATTGCGTCGGTGGGATTAAAATACATCATTTTGGTAATTAAATAGCAGATGTTTCCGAGGCCGGCCACGCTAGCTGGATTAGCCGGGCGGCGGCAGGCGGCGATCCTAGGATGTGCAGCGCAAGGTCAAGCCTGCCAACCTGCCACGCGATGCCTCTCCTCTCCGCCGGGCCTGACAGTGGATAAGACACCCGCCGAGCTGTCAGGGTGCGGCAGGCAGGCAGGCAGGCAGGCAGGGGAGGTAGGGGGGGGAGACGGAGGGAGGGCGAGGGATGAAAGGAAGGAAGCGAGCCTGTCGATGAATGGAAAGAAGAGATGGAATGAGGCAGGGAGGGGAAGGAAAGACTGGAAATGAAAAGGAAGACGGTAAGGAGGGATGGAGGGAGGCTGCAGCACCAATCCCGGATTAGGCAGAGGGGATAGGCTACCCCAGAAGAACAGGTAGATTAGCCTCAGTGGGGGGGGGCCGAGGTCAAACGGCAGCATCTCGGCATAGCAGTGACACAGAGAGTCGCTCCACTGACAAGGTCACTGATAGCAGGAGTCTTGACGTGATAATAACGAGTGTGAAGCAAATAAAGTGATGAATGGATGCATGAGAGTGGAGCAGCAACCACCTGAGCTCCACCACCGCTGCACTGGGGTCTGTTCTACAACCAATGAGATCATTTTAAACAGGATTCTCTGTCATTAGAAAGATGCACAAGTTTTCTGTTTTTAACACCTTTAGAAATGAGTAGATGTTTTTACCTTGGTTTTTCTGGCGACTACATCCAAATGAAATTAAAAAAAAATCAGATTTAATTGGTTTTTATTTGAGGCTTCAAGGCAGTGAAACCTAGATAATGTGAAAGTGTGTGTATGGTGTGTGTTTGGTGAAAACGTTGTGTGTGTGTGTGTGAGATGTTGAATACGTTTTTCTTGTCAACCAGAAAGAATAAGCGAGTCAAAAACAGAGAGAGAGAAAAACAGAAAACCCAGATTAGAGCCAGCAGAGCAGTGTACCAGAAGGCCTGGTGAGATTGGCATTTGCCAGGCGGGCCAAATAATTGGCCGGGCATGACGGCTGGGGCGAGACCCTTGCCAGCCAGCCCGCGATGAGGTCATGGGGACCCGGGGAGCTAGCGGGCGGCCGGTTAGTCATGATCCTGGCCCATCCATCAAAGCTGTTAGAGGAGACTCAATCTAAACTGACAGCTGTCATAACCTGGCAGTGGCGGCGGCGCGGCGCTAGCTGGGGGCCGCTAGGTCAAGAAGGTGTGTACCGGGCCTGGTGTGTTGATGGCTAGCTTGTGCTGAGAGAGAGAGAGAGAGAGAGAGAGAGAGAGAGAGAGAGAGAGAGAGGGAGGGAGGATGATACACAGGGTAGTATTTCCAGCTAACGACGACCATTACGTTTCTGTTTATTTACTGAGAAAAATTAAGATAAGATTAAGAGGCTCCAGCTCCCTCTTTTTATTGGTCTTTACCATCTGTCTGCTTCCAAATCGCTTTCTGACTGTTACACTCTCTTGTTATATTACTCTCTTTCCTCCCCCATCTCCCTCTCTTCCTCTATTTTCTCTCTCTCGGACGAGCCCGGGGGCAGCCGCGACTGATGCAGCTCCCCGGTCCTCCCCATTTAAAAAAAAAACAAGACAGAAAACACTCCGAGACGCGATCGGCGCCTTTTTGCGAGAGTTCATCAGCTTTCCGAAGCATCGGAGCGGAGAATCGTTTATGGATGGTGCTTACAAGCCATTTGACTCTCCCGGGGCCGTTAGAGACTAAACACTGAAGATGAGGTGTCGGCATCCCAGGAGGCTGTACGGACCGGGGGATGTCTTTTCCGTGCGCAAAGTTGTTGTCTGAAAAGGTTGAGCGCTCTATCTATGGTGGGCTCGGGGAATTGAACTCTCAACCCCCCCCCCGCTGGTAATTTTGTGAAGTGTGCAGCATGATGACTGGGGCACTTTGCTGCCCCAAAAATGTCACCCTGCCCTTTCCCTCTTGTCAGAAAGAGGCTGTCAGAGACCCGGGGGCACTACCTAATTACTGTTGTGTTGGATGGGGGATGTGGCGAGGGTGTGTGTGCCCCCGTGTGATTTCTGTTGTGTGTGTGTGTGTGTGTGTGTGTGTGTGAGGGAGCGCGCACACAGTTCCAAATGACAAAGCACTGCTGCTGAAAGGTCAGGCTCAACTTGTGTATCAGCTCCTTAGTGAGATGACAGGCAGATGCGGTGCACAGGCACAAGTCAACGGTAACAAGGCCTCGGTGGCGACGGCAGGTACAGAGATCGGTCCTGAGTACAAGTAAACAGTGTTGTGGAGACGATGGGAGGGAACGGAACGACACACAGACGCTCTATTGGCATCAAGGGGGAAAATAAAGTCAAAATTAATTGATTTGAATTGGAAACCCTCACAATGTAGAACAAAAACAACACAAGTCAATGACCACACAAATAAACTAACCAACCACTGGTTCCCGTCAGCCGGGGTAGTCTGCAGGGGGTGAGAGGGGATGGCATCCTTTGTATTTTTAACAACCAATGTGGCTATATTGTCTATTTTGAAACAATTTCTTTTCATATTTGAGGAGGAATTTGGACTTGTGACTTGCTGATAACAAGGAACATCCAAAACACAAAGACCTACTCAGCCTACATGTTCTTGTCATACTATTTTTTACCAAGGTGCAACAAATTTGTGTTTTGGTTTTCAGGTAACAGATGTGGAATTGGTTTGGGAAATGCTAACATAACATTTTGGCCAACAGACTAGGATGTTATGATACTGACAGACAACTAACCTACTGGAGCACAGCAACATAGTGGATCTATTCCTATTGGCTCCACTGGGTGAATGATGTGGTTATCCTGCAGGACTGTACAACATCTGCACTGGTTTATATTCTATTACATGTTATATAATACAGTATTAAATCTATTTTCTATTTATCACATCTTATATTTTCAGACCTCAACGTCTCTACCACAGAACACACCAGCTCCAGTATTCAACCAGAGCCTCGGACCACTGTGGCAGAGTATCGAGTCACATGTGGACACGGAGGGCTTCGTTAGTGCAAAACAGTATGCCAGCGTACGCAGCATCATTTTACACCCACACTCAACCTCAACGAGTGTGTGCACATGCCTCTGTGTGTGTAAGTTTGATTTTTTGTGTGTGTGTGTATATGTCATAGTGTATCTTTAAGTGTGTCTGTAAGTGTGTGTGTGTGTGTGTGTGTGTATTCAGGGACATAGTGGACGGTTCAGGTTACCTGTGGAATAGAGTTAATCCACTATTTTAGCCTGGCAGAAATGTTGATATGATACTAATAAACTGAGTTAGAGGATTATCTGGGACCTTTAAGGAACAATAAGCAGAAATAAAAGCCCTTCTGAACATTTATTTTCATTTATCTTGTTGTTTTTTTGCCTCTTGATCATCACTAACTAGAGGTCATAGTTTATCCACCCTTTTAATTTGCCACTACATCACAGTATGGATGCACATGTGTGTGTGTGTGTGTGTGTGTGCTCATGGTGTGTTGGTAAGTGTGTGTGTGTGGCTACGTGGTGCCTTGCTTTGGCAGGCCACGATTTTCCATGATTTAGGAGTGTTTGCATGTGTGCGTATGTGTGTGTGTGTGTGTGTGTGTGTGTGTGTGTGTGTGGAACACGGGGGGGAGGCATGCTAGTCAGCGGAACAGGGCTGTGGCAGCGTTTCTCCCTGCTATGTGTTTAATGGGCCCTCCACACACGGGGCCTCCCTGGTGGGAATGACGCTAATTACTTTACAACATTTTGCTATAGTCTCTAGTTTGTCCTCCTTTGCACGGACACACACACACACACCTGCACACACATGTACACACACACATTTTCACATTCACTTTCTGTTTTACATTATTGCTCTTTCTAGTATTGAGAAACTTTATTTTTGAAAGCATCTTCACTTTTTCTTTTTTTGCCTGTGCCGAAGACTTTTGCACAATACTGTACACACACACACACACACACACACAAAACAAGAAAAAAAAGAGTACACACACTCAGCACTTTTCTGTCCTCAGCCCGCCCTCTCCTGTCTTGGTTCACACTGAGCTTTGTTTTCCTCCTTTCTTTGCAAACATTGACCTCCACTCCTCCATTTTCCCCCCCCCCCTCCCTCCACCTCAAGTCTTTCTCTTTCTTCATAGATCTTCCCAGCCATCTATTTGCCCTTCCTCTCATCCACCCCTTCGCGTTCGTGTTCGTGCCTCCCATCATTTGCCTCCTCGAGGTGATCCATCACGTTCGACATCACCACCGCCACAGTTTCCAAGGCTTTACCCCGAGTTCACAGGTCAGGCCCACGCGTCGATCCAGCGGAGGCAGATCAACATCACCGCGACGACTTCGCCTCGAAAGCGAAACCAGGCGACCATTAAAAGCTTCTTATTCAAATGGGTGCAGCGAGGCAGACTATGTGGGCTGGTGTGTGTGTGTGAGTAACTGTATGAGCAACTGTGTGTGTGTGAACAAGCGTATCATGTGCGCATTTCAGTGTGTGTGTGTGTCAGAGAGAGAAAGAGATAGACACACACACACACACACACACACACTAATAGGATGTAGAGAGATGTACAGGCCTTTTGAGAGGCTATGGGTGAGCGTGCGCCGTCCGCGGCTGCAATCAATTACAAAGTGTTGGGGCTGCATGTTCTAATCAGAGGCATAAATGTCAGCTCCTTTCCCCCGCACACGCCTCCATTTGCATCCATTAATGCAGAGAGAAAGAGAGAGAGCGAGAGAGCGGGGCGAGCGAGCCGAAGAGAGAGAGAGAGGCTGCCTCGGGTTTTCTGACGGAGGAGGTGAAGAGCAGCAGAGATGACGAAACACCGGGGAGAGAGAGTGAGAGAGCGAGGTCGGCGCCATCGTGTGCATCGCCATCGTTAGCCCCGCCCCCACCCCCACAACCAGGTGAGCTGCAGGCTTTTACATTCTAGCGAGGTACTTTTTTTTTTTTCTCCCCCCTCCATAGTTTCTACAATATCTTACAGGGGAGGGAGAGAAAGAGACAGACAGAGAAGAGAGAGGTAATGAAAAAAACATAGAAAGGAATAAAAAAAGGGAGGGAGGAGGAAGACCTGGAGGACGGAGGTCTATTAGGACTGGCCTGTCTCCGTTCTGAAGAAAAGAGAGAATAGGAGGAGAGAGGGGGGGGAGAGAGGGGGGGGAGAGCAACCAGACAGACAGACAGACGATGGGGCCACAGCTGCGATAGCGATTAGACCCTTATGTATTAAACATACCTTTGTAGAGAGCGAGGAGAGGAGAGAGGAGAGGAAGAGAGGGAAATGGAGAAAGGATGGGGGGGGAGGAGGGCAGTAGCCAGCGGAGCATTTGAATCATATCTCTCTCCCCCTCCTCCCTCCCTCCCTCCCTCTCTAAACAGCAGCAGGGAAAGCTACTCCCCCGCTGCTCTAAAGTCCCTGAAAGAGTCCAAAGTGATTAAAAGTCTGACGGAGGACGCATGTATACTTCCTCCCCACCCCTCCCCCCCTCCCCCCTCTCTCTCTTCCTGTGTCTTCCCATCCCTATAGCCAGATTAACTGCACATGACTCGCAGCGCGCTTCCCTCTCCATCCTTTTGAAGCCTAATGGACCCTTGACGTGAGGCTAATTGATGCTGCATCGGTGAACACTTGGTTATCTGCTTCAAGGGCTGCAAGCTGTAACACGCCGTCGATGTGCGGCGGGATCTTTGTGTCTGCAGTGACGTCCCTTGTATGCAGTGAAATGTAAAAGAAAGATATTAGCACCATCATTATTATCTTTTAAACAAACCCGGAAGATATCGAGATGTGTTTCCGTGCAGACGATACGCGCGACGACGGTACTCACGGGCTGTGCCGAGAGCCGCCGCTTGATTGACACACCGTAATTCACACGTGCTTGTCTTGTTTGCAGGATGCTTGATGGAAGGGCCATATGTTTCATGAGCCGGGGTTATTCACGGGGCTGTTGTGTTAAACAGGAACACCGTTGAACCTGTCACTTCTCCTCCGGCTGACAAGCTTTATTAGTACTCTGGAAAAAGGGGGGGATGCTCCAGTTTGTTCATCCTCGGTCTGCGGCGGCACGCGGTCGCGTTTCGAAACCGCGCATAAGCTCGTTACGTTTGTTTTTCGACTTGTTCGCCGGTGTTGGTACAACGGCTTTAGTCAGTTTCGGTTGTGATGGGATCGCATTTGTTCCTGAGAAGTGTGTGGGAGAACGGGGAGTGTGTGTGAAACGTCGGATTGCTGCTGCTCACTTACTGGGACTTGTTGTGGTATCATAACAATGAGGACGGCTAACTGTCATGCACAAATAAGCATATGGGTGAAATGGCAGCCAAGATATTTCAGCACTCCCCAAACGGAGACACACACACACACACACACACACACACACACACACACACAAACAGACACACTTCACAACCGCACTCTGTTGTTTTTGTCCGTTTACGACCTAAACCCCCCATTGTTGAATTAACCCCGGAGAGAGGGGTGGGTGGGTGGGTGGGTGGGTGGCGGGAGCCAGAGAGCCGGGGCTACGTTGGCCCAGAAAAAAAAGCCACAACACAAACTAACTCTTGGCAGCGGATGGAGAGGCAGTATTTTTCCAAAAACTGATTACCTACTCTCTCTCTACTCTCTCGCTCTCTGAGACAAGCTGCTCCCTTGGCAGCTGTTTCGACAATGCGGATCCCCAAGCGCAGGGGGTGATTGGAGCGTGTGTGTGTGTGTGTGTGTGTGTGTGTGTGTGTGTGTTGGGGAGGGGGTGGCCACTAGTTCAAGAACCCTCCACATGCAAATCGGCACAGAAACTGTCAGGTTTTTCCCCTCCGAGGCCGCGGGTTGCTGAAACACTGCCCGATTAGCACTCAACACCAATGTCAAACGCCGGAAACCCCATGTGCTTTCTGAGTGGATGTTGGAGCCCCCCGCCCCCTTCCGCTCAAAGGCTGGCTCCGTCATCGCGGTTGTCCAGGTGTAAGCTGTCCCAGTGAGCTGCTACACCGGGGGGGGCTCTCTTGGCCCTATGGGTTATTGGAAAACACTCCCGATAGCGTTACCCTGCACTGCAAAAGAAAAAAATACCAAAGTCCATATCAAGACTATTTCAACAGTTTTGCTCTGACGGGAAAGAAAAATGACATCTGTTTAGAAAAGTGTTATCAAGACCCGTTAGAGGATGGAGACAGTCCTCTACCTAGAAGATGAGTCAGATGCGGGTAGAGATCCCATGGGCAGGAAACAAACACATCATAATCCTCCTCTGTAATTGGGCAAATGAGAGATGCTGCCATTGGACAAAGGGACTGATGGCAGATGGCAACAGAGAGGCGACGTAAACCTCCCACAACCCCCCGAGCCCGGCTTCCTCTTTCACGGTGCTGCGCCGAGGTGGAGAGGCAGCCATCATCTCAACAGCCCATACAGACACACACACACACACACACACACACACACACACACACACACACACACACACACACCAAAAGTGAATCTCTCGTCTCCCATCAACGCAGCACTTCTTCTGAGAGATCCCCCCCCCCCCCCCCACTGAGCGTGCTCACTAAGAGCCTTCCTTTGGGCCCCTAATGCACAGCCAATCAGATTAGGGCCGTCAATGTAAGCCTTGAATTACTCATGTTATGACTTGATTGGCCAATAATTTGATTGGAGGCACATCTCTACTTCCTCTGGTTCTTCAGATCCCATCTTGCCCTCTCTCTCTCTCTCGCTCTCTCGCTCTCTCTCTCCATCTCGCTCGAGGCAACAACAACAACAACAACAAGGCCGGCTGTCAGCTTTTTGAGGCGGGGTGTGACCATTTCCATGGGGATTGCTGAACCGACTTATCGAGGGAAAAATAAATCATCTAAAGTCGGGATGCAACAACTTAAACTGTGAAACACAAAACACAAGACCGTTGTAGGTAGAGCGTCTCTGCAGCGCCGCTCTCTTGTAACAGCATGGCTCTGTATAACCTCTGTGCTCCTGTTTGAAGGAAACTCACTTTGTACACCGTATACCTACAAAACAGATACATGGAAATAAAGTTTTTTTTTTTTTTTGCTGTAATCCACAATATAACATAGAAAGTGCAAAAGGAGTAGATTAGCTTTTGATTATGGGTCTTTATTGGGCAGAAGACAAACTTTAGCTCGCTGTCCCAATAACTTTAGACTGTATATAGTCAGTCCACATGGAGGGTTTATCAGTACAGACAGTAGCTGGTGCATTTTCATTTTAGGCAAAGGTCAGAGCCACAACACTGTGAATAAATGCAACAGATACCCTGGGATACCCGCTAGGTGAAGCGCTAGCTAAGGAAGCGAGCGTTCAAGGAGAGAAGTTAAGACTGTAATGTAACCTCTGTGCTTCCTCTACAGTTATGGCAGTTGTCAAACACAGTAAGT
The DNA here is from genome assembly GCA_034670405.1 of Hoplostethus atlanticus. NCBI lineage: Eukaryota > Metazoa > Chordata > Actinopteri > Trachichthyiformes > Trachichthyidae > Hoplostethus > Hoplostethus atlanticus. The sequence goes on along the minus strand of JAXDDX010000006.1, from coordinate 7,581,925 downwards.
CCCGTCCAAGGGGCCCGGCGGTCCAGATGGGGAGCGACGTGATGCAGTGAAGGGGCGTTCATCATAAACCAGATCTCGGTGGGAGCATCCCCTGTATGCTAACTCGATCTCGCCGGAGCGGCTGAAGAGGGGACTGATCGTTATTCAAGATGGCGATGGCTGCCCGGCCCTTCCAAGATTTCTCTTCCTGACAGTTACGAGATGTACTTACAGCACAGTTAATCAAACAATACTGATCCCGCGCTGTGGGGTCTAGCGCTTCCTATAGCGCGGTTATGAAAACATAAAAACGTTGTGCAGGAAATGTGCAGGTTTTGTTCTCACGAGGACTGGCAGAAGCTGTGAGGAGAACCTGGGGGGGGGGTTTCTGTTTAGGTATCCGGTGAAGTAACTGTACACACTTCCAGAGGAGGATGTAAACATCACTGTCAGGAACATACATGTGGAGGAACAGGGGAAGGAAAGGAGCCATTAGGAGATCAAAATGATGTGTAAACAGCCTGGAGTATTTTAAGGAGTCTCCAGTCTTATGAAGAGCTGATACTGTTTGACTGCTAACTTCAAAATGAATCTGCGAGGCGTGTGAAGCCGCTCGGCGAAATCAGCGCCGGGGAGACATTTTGTATCTATGTCACATACCAAGCAGGAGAGAGAGAGAGAGAGAGAGAAGGATGCAGATGGATGCTCCCCTCTACTCAGCGGATGGTTTGATGGTAATCTTTCCCTCCCTCTCTATCTCGTCTCACCATTCTCACCATTTACTTTCTTCGACTGTCAAGACTTCTCGCGAGTGAACGGCGACCATCTGCTACGAATCAGAACCGGGCTCTGGATCAAACATAACAACACGGGAACAACGCAGACACAACACAGACGAACGCAAAAATGACGGCAGCGCACAAATCACGACGTGGGCCAGAAAACAAAAGACAACCATGAGACCAGACGGGTTTGATTGGAAGTTAGTTGGGAAGCTAAAAACCATGGAAGTAAAACAAACCTAAACATACAAACATTAAACAAAAGTGAGGAGAGAGTTATCCCTGGGCGATTTTAAGATGCCGAGAGAAAAAAAAGGTCACCATCTTGAAGACAGCAGACAATAACAGCGGCGAGGTAACCCAAGAGATAACAGCGGCGAGATGGCAGGACGCTAACACAACACAGCGCTGAGATAGCACCGCAAATACTACACGAGATAACGCTGGAAACCCACGCCACGGTTGACTAAAAACAACAAACCAGCAGCCGGGCCAAACTTCAAAACACGCAGCTCGTGAACAGAGACGGCGTAAACAGAGTTTTTTTAGGGCGGAGCGACAGACATAACAAAGAAAGAAGAAGAGGAGGAGATAGCAGCGCCATCGCGGAGAGAAACAACACAACAAACCAGCAGGCAATCACACAACAGACAACACGATCCAGCCAGACACAATATTGACACTGTGCAGAGACAAAGAGGGCCAGTGGAGAATGTACATAGTGTTAGAGGGTGGAGGGGTGAAGGGGGTGAAGAAATATGAGATGAAAAAGTCTGTCTATCTATCTATATATCCATCTATCCGTCTATCTATCTATCTATCTATCTATCCATCTATCTATCTATCTATCTATCTATCTATCTATCTATCCATCTATCTATCCATCTATCTATCTATCTATCTGTCTATCTATCTATCTATCCATCTATCTATCCATCCATCTATCCATCTATCCATCTATCTATCTATCTGTCTGTCTATCTATCTATCTATCTATCTATCTAAATTGACCTGACCTTGACTGTTTCGACCCCTGAGACGAGGCAGAGATCGCTCCTCTCTCTCAGCCAGGCACAAAAAGGTCAGAGAGGTTCATTTTTTATCTCAGATTATTTTATAGAGTGGGTCTGGTATAAAAAAAAAGAAAGACTACATGAAATAATCTGTTGTGCTACCAGAACACACACCCGAGAGAGTCTTGAGCCAGAAACACACCGGTGTTGAAATACACTCGTGTTTCTGTCAGACGCACCACTTGTTCTCAATATGGCTGAACGGGCGCTCAAGCCATCCGTGTCACCTGCCTTGATGCGCTCCCAACCCAGCTTTGATTTTGGGAGCGTCAACAGACGACCGGCAAGGCTGTTTTTCGTGGTTTCTGGAGCCGCGGTGCAAAAAGGAAAATGGCACGGTTGTTTTTTTCCCCCCAGAAGGCGTTATTCTCAACTTCGTAACGATCTAGACTGACGCAGGTTTTTTGCTCCATTCATAATTTACAGTTATATATTGCAGAGGGCCGCTCGTCAAGACGGCTAGTTTGTTAGCAGACTAGTTATCAGGTTACGAGATTTATGTCACAATAAAATATATTATCCATCAAGTGCATGGACGACTTCAAACCTCCTGCCTGCAGGGCGCCATGGCAACATCAAACGAGGATGCATCTGACAATATGTGTCCAACGTCGTGTCCAGTATGTTTCAGTCCTTGATTATAGAGATGCCAATGTGTCTTTGCCATCTTTCCCCCCATCTCCTTCTTACTTCTATCTTTTCCTGTATCTATCTATCTATCTATCTCTTGCAAAGCCACGCACATGCACACATGGGGGGCAGTGACAGTGAGATGAAAGTGATGAAAAGGGACCCGACTCCCCGGCTCTCCTCTTCCTCATTAGGCAGGATAAGAGACTGTGCTGGTGTCAGTGAGCTGGTTCATCAACCCTCAGCAGGACAGACCCCACTGACATGGCCTCGGCCCCCGGCCTCGCTACTGCCCTGCCCCGACTCACTCTGCTCCCTCCCTCCCCGCAGAGCTCTCACATATGATAGAACCCAGTGGAAATGGAAGCAGTCAATGTAATTTAACATGGCACGCCTGTACAATTCATTAAAGAGAGAGAGAGGGAGTGAGACGGGGCGATGGAGTGAGGGAGGTAAGGATGAAGGGGAAAGAGAGAGGAGGCGTGAAGAAGAAGGGTGACATATTTATTGAACTTTTATTGCACTCGGCAATGAAAGTAATCCTGATGTCCGTTCATGTGTTTCACTAAAAACTGCCTCGTGTAATGTGCGATTAACGAGGAGTCTCTTTTTTTATTGGATTTTCTGTAGGTGGCGCTCTTTCCTTTATCTGTGCAGCCACGGCGGCTATCGACTGCTCATGCTCACTATCCGGTTCTTCTTCTATTTATTCCAAACAAACCGTAAAACGCATCACTTCCTGTGCGGCAGAGGATTTTTCCTGGTAAAGACCTGCCCAATCATAGGAGTTTAGAACAGCAAATCACGAACTGGGTTAAATCTCTATTGCATGGTATCAGTATCAATATTGTATGGTGAAAACGAGCAGTTGTGGAATATTCCTTTAAATCCTGGTATGTGCCGAGGCGCTCGGAGATACGGAAATGTGAACTCTCACCGGCAGAATGCAGGCAGGAACTTTAAGCCGGGATATGGAGTTACGCTGCTGCGGTGGGAGGGTTACCTTAATCGTATTACATTTTCTGGTGAATTAAAGATGGTGCTGTGTTTTAATACCAGGGCTTTGTGTGTGTGTGTGTGTGTGTGTGCGAGTGTGTGTTACATACAGAGGACGTTGTGAGGTTTGTGTGTTCAGGGAGACGTGCATTCATTATTGCTGCATTCACGCATGCATTCTGTCTAACTCAACCAATGCAGCGTGCAGCTTTTAGTGCACGCTCTGTGAAACCACATATACTGTATGTTCACTCCTTATCTACCGGTTTATTGTTTATTAGATCCCTTGCTTTAAATCGTCACCATGCCACCAGGCACCAGGCCGGTGTTCTCCAGCTGGTCCTGGGGCAGTTTCAAGGATTAAAGGGGGACATGGTCGTTTCTCTCTCCTCTCTCTCGGCAGATAGCAGCAGCAGAAAGAATCAGAGGAAAACGACGTCAGAAGTACAGTTACACTTCTCAAGTGGATAGCAACAAGTAGACAGTAATATTTATGACACATAAAATCCAATGAAAGAAAAAGGCTCCGTGTTCTTGTTTTATATGTATAGCAACAGTCGGCTCCCTTAGCTGAATGCTGAGAAGTCCATTATGGTGACTGAGGTTGGACCATGGCAATGTCCTCTTTTTGGGCTTACCTACTGGGCGCACTAAAAAACTACCAACTGGTCCAGAAGGTGCTTCTACTTACATATAAATCATTACATGGGATGGCACCGTCCTACTTATCAGATCTGATCACACCATATAAACCCTCAGATCTCAGGACGCTGGCTACCTGGCTATCCCAGCAGTCAAAAAGAAACCTGCAGGTAGCAGAGCCTTTTCTCACCGGGCTCCCTATCTCTGGAACAGTCTGCCTGCCTCAATCAGAGAGGCAGGCTCTATCCAAGTCTTTAAGTCAAGGCTAAAAACCCATTTATTCTCTCTATCACTTTGACCAGCCGTGAGGGAGTGGCTCAGTCTCTTCTCATCTATTGCACGACCAACCGTCCTGGTAGGGGGATCCCTCTCTATAGCCCCTCCCGACGTTTCTTCCAATTTTTCCTTAAAAGGTTTTTTTGGGAGTTTTTCTTTGTCCTCTGTGAGGGTCTAAGGCTGGGGGTGTCGTGTACTAACCATTTACTGTTTCAAATGTTGGGCACTGTGAAGCCCTTTGAGACTGTAACGGTGATTAAGGCCTATACAAATAAATGTGATTTGATTTGAGGTTGAAAATCTAAAATATGTGCAGTGACTGCCCTGCATGTGGGCAGCAGGAGAGGGATGGATGGATGGATGGATGGATGGATGGATGGACAAATGGAGAGGAAGTGGAATGAAGGGAGAGCTGGGAATGGCTGGCATTGAGGAATCTAATCCCTGAGTTAATTGGTATGACTGATGAAGACAAATTGAAATGGGTCAGCTCAATCAGGGAGCTCACAGGAAAGGAAGGAGGGCTGGCAGAGAGGGCTGACGGTGTACAGGACACACAAAGACATGGCCAGCTAGAGTGAAATACGACACAGACTTTTTTTTCTAGGTTGTGGTGAAGTTTAGAAATCTGAACACAACTGTTAAATCACAATTGAACCTTCAACGGCAAGAAACTAACTTGGACCAATTGAGAATTCACCAAACATTCTCGGTGAAAGCTTGAAGTCCCTCCCATCGATTTTCCGATATTCCCATCTATTCGCGGGGATGTCTTCTCAGAGCCAGCCCGAGCAAATGAATGCAAAGCGCTTCACCTGGTCCGTGAGTGTGTCAGTGTTTGAGTGTGGAAAGCCCGGGCCCCTTTGAACGTCCTCTCCGTCGGGCCTGCTAATTGAGCCAGATCAATTGACGGAGACAGCGAGCGGGTTGGCACAGTTGCCACATCAAAGAGATTCTAATAACTGCACACTGTGGCCATTACCCAGCCTGGAAACAGCCATGTTTATATCTGCTTCAAAGCATGGCATGGCAGCACCGAGCAGGCCTTTGCTATTTTCTTTTTTTAGGCACATGGCCATTGTGGGGCAATTTATGTAACAGAGTAGTGTTCACACATGTAAAACACACAAACACCCACTCCGACTTGTTCTTTTATTAGATTCTTGTTGTTTGCAGCTTGATTAGAAACCAATGAAAAACACCAGCAAAAAAAAAAATGATAGACTTTGTAATTGTGATGAAAAAAATGACGATAATTTCTGTACCATTCCTCTGTATCTGCACAGGAACAGCCTGCCTCTACAGCTGGGTCAGTTATGCTGATGTTGTCCATTACAAGTTATGCCGACTACTCCTTTCCCCTCTCTCTCTCTCTCTCTCTCTCTCTCTCTCTCTCTCTCTCTCTCTCTCTCTCTCTCTCTCTCTCTCTCTCTCTCTCTCTCTCTCTCTCTCTCGCTGTGCCTGATAAGTTTGTAACTTTGTTCATTAGTGCTGGCCCGTCTCCTGCTGCAGTGGCTGTCTGGGGTGACACTACGGCTGGCAGGCCTCTTCGCTTTCCACCTCCCATCCCATTCCTCGTTCCTCTGTCCGTAATCCCTCTTCCTCACTCTCGGTTTGTCGTTTCCATCTCTCACTCCATTTTCTCACTCTTGCTTTTTTCCATTTTTCACTCCAACTCTCACTGTGTCTGTCTCTCCATCTCCGTCTTTCCCCCTCTCTCTCTCTCTCTCTCTCTCTCTCTCTCTCTCCCTCTCTCACATTCTCGGCTCGGCACGTCTCCATGCTGCTCGGCGAAATAATTTACCGCACGCGGCGCTCCCGCGGATGATTGAAGCGTAATTAGACGGCAGAGACAGTAGAAGCCAACGGAGGGGCTTGGGAGCCAGTGCTTGTCAGATGGTCCGTCTCACTCTCGCTGGCTTTGCCCTTCAAAACTATCACTTCTGCGAGCGGAGGGAGGGAGGGAGGGGGGAAGTAACTAACCACGCTGCAAAAAAAATGACACATAGGCAAGCGATGTTTATCTCGTAATCAGACTGATCAAGCTCTTTGAGTCAGATTGGTGTATTGTCCAGCAGATAACTCGGCGGGAATCAATATATTTCCCTTGATTCGTGTCAATATGACTTCCTTCGAGAAAAGAAAAAACACCTTGAAAACTTGTTAACAAACATGTTAAATTCACTGACACCAGCAAAATTATCTGCCAATGCAGTAAAAAAATATCAAACTAACCTGAAATAAGCTTGATAACTTGAATTCAAGCTAGAATTCAATGCCAAACCTGTTATCTGTTGGAGCGTACTGTGTGGGCAGTTGACATGACGCCATTATCATGCCTCCAGGGAGATAAGGAGTGCAGAGAGAGGAGAGAGCCATACCGCACATGTGTAGGGGGAAAGCAGGGCGAGCGTCGTGCTGCATACTGTCGTGAAAGCCTTGCTGTCACCTTGGAGCGTTAAGAGCTCGCGGAGAGATAAGACAATACACGACAACAAAGGGAGTAAAGTATGTACACAATATGCTCGTGTGCCGACTAGCGCCGTTCAGATCCAGATGACACAAAAAACACACGGAGGGAAGCGGGGAAGAGCTCCCTGTGAGTGACTGTAATCGACCGCGATGTCCCTGTCGATGGCAGCCCGATGTTACGCGCCGCGACGGGGGAATGTGCTGATTACCGCCGCGCGGCCTGACACCAGATGCTCTGCACGGTGGATGTCGGGGGTGGGTGGAAGAAACGGTATCATATTCAAGGTGCCGCGTGTCGAAAGGAGGAAACGGTGAGCGATGCTGCTGAGTAAGCACCCGCACGCCCAACGTCCCTCCAATTATCCCTCCGTCGACTCGCAACACGACGTATTCTCCCTGGCGCTCCCCTTCAGAGTTAACCTCCGCTTTGGGGAGGCTAGCTGTTCCCAGCCGCCGACTGTAACGGCGCTGTCAGCCGTCCCTTTGATTTACCCCCCTTCCCCCGTCTCCCCCGAGGAGGTCACACTGTGTTGAGCTGAACCGCGGGGTCACCGGTGTCAATGGAACTAAGACGTCAGAGGAGTCACCTTTAAAGGATAATAAGACGATCGCTGACTGACTGCAGACCACCCAGAGGGGCCTCCGTGCTTTTCATATTAAATGTGATATTGAAAAATGTTCCCAGAGAGAGAGAGAGAGGAGAGAAGAGAGAGAGAGAGAGAGAGAGAGAGGACCTCCTTTCACACTATTCCACCATTTGAACCATCCACCGATGCAAGCCTCGCGTTTTATCAACATTTGGGATTCACTTCATGGAGGCACTTTAATGATGCTTTTAGCATAATTCCCCCCCCGCCCATAATGTGAACAAGAAGTGAAGGGCAAACAGCGCCTTTCTGTCTGTCTGTAGCCTCCCTGAACCTTATAAATATTGGATATATAAGAACAAGGATGGTGGAGGAGACACACCGGGGCGAACCGCAGCCTTGGTTCCTGCTGCTTCGAAACTGGACGTCGTTGGAAACTCTCCAAAACCAATACCTGTTGTACACCTCGCTACGGAGAACGGAAGCACCTTTCAGTACATGATAGCATCAAGCATTTTCAGCGTAAGATCTGTTAGTGTCACCTGTTTTTTTTTCTAAATAGAAATATTCAATTTATTTTCTCAATAAAAACACCCCCGAGGCTCGAAGAAAAAACAGGAGATGTAATACTAAGAATCCAACGTTTTTGAAGCTTTTCAATATAAATGCCAAAAAACGGTGTGTTAGCTTCCTAGCGAACACCGCTCAGCAATAACATCCCACACCTCCTCACCAACCACTCTCATTCTGGGCTGCACAAAATTGTTGCTTTTAGTCTCCGCAGTCTGCTGTTAGCCTCCTATGAGATCAAGAGGGGAAAAAACGAAGAGGAGGAAATACAGGGGAATTTTACCAAACCATTCAAACTATTTACAGAATACACACTGATAGAAATCCACACACACACACACACACCTCTTTGGTTGACTCCAAAGAAAATGTGAACTCTACGTTTATATTGGCTCTAAGTAGCAGGGTCTACATTATCAGACTCCACTGGATGATGGAGGTGTGCTGCTAATTCAAGGCTGTCCATACCAAGAGGAAGAAGAGTGAAAAAGAGAGAGGGGGTAGGGGACAGCTTTGTTTTCACCCGGGCTGTTATCAGCAGAAGCCGACTGCAGCTAGAATAGGGAGGGATGATTTCCATAAAGACTGGCTGTTGTCTGAAAGCAAGCAGCTGTCAGGCGGAATTACCTCCCCGACACAGACACCACAATCGAGGGCGCCCTTCCCATAATTCAGTCTGATTGGCTCAAGGGGAAAATGGCAGCCTGTGGAGAGTGAGGCGAGCGGCTCCTTGACAGGTTCGCATCTCTGCGAAGCCAGATGCGGCGTTTACCTGTTATCATTCTGTCTGCTCGACGTGTCAGCTTCCTCAGATCGGAGAGCTACCTGAACGAAATAACAGAGGGGATGGAGTCCACGGTGTGAAAGGAGAGACACACGCACACACACACACACACACACACACACACACACACACACACGGACACAAGGGTGTGTGTGCTCAAATACACCCATATACGGACATATGCACAAATATACACACTGAAATACACACGTTCACACACACACACACAATTTCACAAACCTATATATGCACTCAAATACACACACACACACACACACACAGATATACACACACAGAGTCATGCACGCACATATAGGCGCACGTCCGCATGCACACACACACACACACACACACACACACCTCCGCTAAGTACTCTTATCTGTGACTTGTGTAGAGGTGAGTGACAGCGAGGGAGGCGCGGGGGGAAAGTGTCCTTTAGGTGTCTTAATTATGGCTCCTCTCCTCCCTCTCGCTGTCACCGTCCCCCGGGGGAGGGCGAGACAACAGGAAAGGCGATGTTTCATCTCTCCCGCCTTGGTATTTCACATTCCAAGGGGAGTAAGAGGCACGAGATGGCAGGCAGCTACACTGGAAGGAAGAAGAGGAAATCAAGTGACGCCTCCCTTTTCCCTCTGTCTCTCTCTCTTCTTGCCTCCTTTGCAGCTGTGTTTAAAATTAGGCACCTTAATAAAAGCCTTTTAATGGCGTCGAGGCGGGGAAAAAAAGAAAAAAGAAAAAGAAAAACAGGCGCAACTTGATTACTGTGACGGTTTTATTTAATGAGCTCAAAGCCTCTGGCTGCGACTCGCTATTCGTTTATTACTTTGTTGCGGGGAGATATATGTGACAAAATGGAGCTGAGGGAGTGAGAGAATGAGGCTGAGTGCTCTTAGTGTGAAAGTCGTCAGCGGCGTTACCAGTCGCCTTTGTGATTTACACCTGCCTCGATGCTCATCTAGGTTTTTCATCCAAAACCCCCCTGGGGAACGCTGCTCCGCCATTAAGGAACCAAGGGTGTCAGAGACACCTTGGCAGACAGACAGACACACAGACAGCCCGCTGTTAATTATTGATGGGAATAAATTGCGCTCATTGGATGTTTGGCAGGTGAACACATGGTGGACGTGAATACCAATGTGAGTGTGTGTCCACGTGAAAAACAGAGAGAGGGAGAAAGAAGAGGAGGTGAGGAGGGAGGAGCAGAGAGAGTGATGGTAGCGATAGCAGGTAAAGAGACGTTAGAGAGAGATGCAGAGGGAGTCTATAAAAGCAAACCACCCTTAAATGTCTCTCAGAAGTGTGATAGAGGAACACGAGTTGCCAGCCTTTCCATTTATGTGAGCAGAATAAGGAGCAAAATAAACCTCGATACACTAATGCTAATAGAAAACAATTTGGTGAATGCGCACACACACACACACACACACACACACACACACACACACATGAACAAACAGTCTTAAAAAGGTCAGCTCTTTTGTACCGGGACAAAAGACCCTCTCGTGAAAATATTGACTGAGGAAAGGGGAGCGTGGTCTTAAAACGAGAGGAGCAAAGAGCACGCCTTCCCATCTGTATTCAGACAGCCGGCCCTCTTATAAATATTGGAAGAAGGACACTGGTGGGGAGAGGAAACGGCCAAATGGTGCATTTGAGAAATGGCACACCTGAGCACCGCCGCGGAATATCATCTCCTCCTGTCAGGTCTCATCCCGTTTGATCAAAATAATTGCCGCCTTCATAAGATATTGTCGATTCGGTCGTCTTCGCCGGCGCCATCACCATCACCACTCCCCATTTCATCAGGGTTCTTCAGCTTAAAAGCTTGAGGAGGAAATTTAGGAGTCAGATTGAATGCGGAAGATCACTCATCGTGCACCCTCACCATCATCACCATATTCACTGGTTTCCTGCTACTGACATTATCTTCACCTATTTTGTTGTTTCATCGCTAGCAAATCAGCAACAAGCACGTAAACAGCTGAGCGGTCGTATCTATCATGGATGTCCAGTGAGAGGGCTCAAATATCATCCTTTCCTTGTTCTTCCTCCTAAAGATACGCCACTACTTGTGGGGTACAGCTAACCAGCCTTGCCACCAGTCTCTCTTTATATCAGGAAGTAATGACAAGTAAAATCAAATCTCACCATTGTACAGTCTGACAATATGTAAGACTCGACATGGCTAACACAAGATTAGGTTTACTGAAAATCATAATACACATGATTTGGTGGTGAATGTACGAGTGATGGATGGGAGTGTGTTGTTGTTACTCCCCATGTGTGTCTATACCTCAACCTGCCTATACCTCAACCTGGCTCGTTGTGCAGCTAACTGAGGACCTGCAGCTCGTCTCACCTGCTGCCACTTTAGCAGGCTAATAATACTGCAGAACACAAGACAAGCGCCTGGTCACACTGCAGAGTAAGAGCAGGGCCAGTTTGCACACTGACCATCACACACACACACACACACCAAGTCCACAGAACCACTTGTAGCATACACGTGCACACACACTCATTCAAAGTGCTGATACTGGGCTGTATGAAACCACAGCCTTGGCCTGTCACACTCAGGCGAGTGGTGAGAAGGAGACGTGGGACAGAGTGGTGGCAAGGTAAAACAGACCTGGATGGAATACAGTGGAAAGGCACCCAGCTGCCTCCCACCTTGTCATGTGACACCCTAGGTCTGGGGAAAAAATGCACTTTAACAGCTCATATTCACTCAACGTACTTAGAGTAAAGCAAGTTATTCCACAACAGAGAGCACTGTGGGTAATTCCATTCTATAAAAAATGTGTTTATGGACCAAAACCAGTTTGTGTGTGAGAGAGCTTTCATATCCATCAGCACCAACCAAATGTGTTAAGTGTACAATTTCACATCCTAAGTCGAGTACGGAGCAAACTGCTAACGGGAAGGCGAGGAGGAGTGTTTTTAAACGAGCCTTACCTTGGCCATTTGGGCCTGCACCCCGGTGGCTTTGAGAGACGACACGGCCTTCTGTGCTGCAGCTGGGCTGTCAAAATCCACAAAGCCATAGCCTGGAGAAAGAAAAGAAGAGAGGGAGAGAGAGAAAGAGGGGGATCAGTAAAGACAAAATGAAGGCAGATGACTAACAAGGAGAATGACAGGCACATGGTAATTGTAGCAGTAATAGGTTGGTACCTCGACTACAGAGGCTGCCAGTTCTCATATCTGGTGAGCACTACATTGTTTGATAATTAGTGACACTGACGTTCATAGGGGGACGCTATGCATCTTAATTAGGAGCACGGATGAGCGATTTCGCAATAACAAACCCCCGACACCCAGCCCACCTCCACCTCCACACACACTACACACACACACACACACACACACAGGGAGACATGCCTGCAAATAAAGATCATCGCTGGAAATCTTATTTGCATTGAAGACGTTTAATGGCGGCTCATCCATTTCAATAAGTGGAATAATTCATGTAATGTTAATTTATGAAACGCATTGAAGTCAACTGCACACACACGCACACACACACACACACACACACACACACACACACACACACACACACACACACACACGCACACGCATCAATTATTCTTCAGAGCATCGAGTCGCTTTCAGTTTCTGCCGTTCAGCCTTTTGGTTTGTGGAGACGTTGAGGCCGGCTGGCCCTCATCATTTTCCTCAACATCCGGCCTATTAACACACCACAATTTCACAGCCTCCGTAATCCTCTCCCCAGTAACAAATCTCTCAAAGGTTGACGGCGTACCAGAGCTGCCGCCATTACTCTCTCTCTCTCCCTCTCTCTCTGTTTCTCTCTCCAACTCCATCCCTTTTACACACACACACACACACACATTTTCTCCTCACCCCCTCAACCTATAGCCCCATCTCCCTCAAACCTCTCTGTCCATCTCTTTACTCCCGTCCTCCCTCTTTCTCTTCCTTCTTTCTCTCTTTCCATCTCTCCGTCGCTCTCTCTCTCCCTCTCATATATTTCCCGACATTACCAGCCAACGAGCCCCCCTCTGGAAATCCATCAGCGGAGGAAAGCGGAGGGAATGAAATCTGCGGCTGTGATTTATGAGTTATTGTGATCCCGACGTTCCCCAGGATGTATCGGAGACGGGGGTCGCGTCGGTGTTAATTAAAATTTGGTGGCGGATTAAAAGCAGTCGATGGTGCCCTCTGATCCACAGTTTCAGAAGGAAAGTGTAATTAGAAAAGGATAATGGGGCGGAGGGGGGGGGGGCGTTACACACACATAAACCTATGTAGGCACACATATGAACATGGATTACACACACACACACACACACACACACACCTTGCTTACTTTTTTAACCTCTACGGGCTGTATGAGGTTCCCTTCACATTACATGAGCAGTTGTGAACACACACCTCGCTTACTTTCTTACACAAACGGGGCGTGTGTGTGTGTGTGTGTGTGTGTGTGTGTGTGTGTGTGTGTGTGTGTGTGTGTGCGGTGGTGGTGGGGGGTCATTTTCCTGTCGGATGGAGGTGAAGGAGTGTGAAGTAATGTGAAAATCATAACCTGTGGCGGAGGAGAAATTGAGCGCAAGGTCTGATTAATGGCCAGCTGTTAGAATGGGGTGGAGGGGGAGAGGGGGGGGTGAGGGGGGAGGGATGGGGGGAGGGGGGGGGTCTGGGTTTTAATTGTGGAAATATGAAGAGCCGGAGAGAAATGTCTGGATTCAAATACAGGCGACAGACAGCCTCTACTCTCCATCACCAAATATCAAAGGATATTTTTTAGGAGGTTGCAAGTAGGCGGTGCCTCCCACCTCCTCCCAACTCCTCCCACCTCCAACTATCCATTCCATCTGATATATGAAGACACCGACTGAAGCGGCTGTGTGAATGGAGAGGCCCCCGCTTTTTATTTGACACATTTTTTATTTTTTATTTAAGCAAACTGACAGTAGAGATTGCACTCCACCGTCCCCCCCCCCCTCTTTAAATCTGTGAAAGTGTTAAGCCCATATTAACTGAACCAGGATGGAGACTACCTCCGCCCTCTGGGCTCCGCTTGGTTTTTCTTTCATAATCACAATATTCCACGGGCGGATATTTAGGAGCGCAAATTACACGTTTAATATTTACCCCACTACCACCTGGAGTGCACTTATCAAACTTTCAGCGGGATGAGGGTTTTAGGGAATGCTGACCTATATTCAGAATGGAGGGAGAAGGGGAGGGAGGGGGGGAGAGAGAGAGAGAGTATTCAACCCCTTTGACTTTTTGCACATTTTGTTGTACTATTAATTGTGTTATTTCAAAACATATTTATTTTGGGTTTTCCGTCTGTGTCCAGCTCTTGAAGTTTAAAAGAAAATATCCAATCATGATGGTTGAGAATACAGAAGGTTCAGGTTTTTCCAGTTAATTTTTACTCCAGAAATCAAGGGAGAAATTGGACAGGAAAAACCGAGGATCTATTTCACCTCCTGTGTTTTCACAACCGCCGACGGGAGGATGATGATTTATCTTTTCTCTGAAACTTCACCACCTGGACTGTCACGCCATCCAAAAATGAACCATATATCCCATAGTGATGGAGAGTCCGCCCTACACCCTAACACCCCATTAAGTCCCATTAAGATCAAGTGAAGGGTCTCAGCTTTGTGAGCAGGAAAGACGAAGAAGTTTAAAATAAGTTTGAAAGGAAACCAACGTTGAGAATAAATATGACATCTGAGTAACGGTGATCCAAAATGTTGAACATGTTTTTGCTAGTGTTGCAACATACCCCACTTTGATAGAATAGAGCGCTTTAGATTGAAACTCAGATTAAAAATCCCAAATAAAAGTGTCCTGAAACAACAAAACGTGCAAAAAGTCAAGAGGTTTGGATTCTTTTGCAAGTAGTCGGTTTGGTTTGGTTCGTAGTCGCAGGATAAACATATTAAAGGGTTATTTTGTTGAAAGGACGATAACGATGGAGAGCTACTGAGGCTGTTTCTACTATTATCAGGCATACATACATGTAATCCTGATCCCTGGTGAGTCATTGAGCCAAAGATAAAGTCACTTAGAGAGCTCAGGATACAGCAGGGTCAGGAGACAACGTTACAGCCAGTTTAGGACACACACACACTCACAGGCGTGAATTCTGCTTATCTAAAGCTAAGTACAAGGAGCCAGCGGTGTACTGCCCGGCTGTATTTAATGTGGGTACTCCAGAATTACCATCTAAAGTAGGATACAGAGGGGAAGGTGTTGCTTTGAAGCCTCTGCAACCTCTGCGAGCAATGCAAACAACCAATCAATAGCTGCCATTTAAAAGCAGCTCAAAGTGAGGGAGTCGATGTGTGGTTGCTGGCAACGTCGGGCAGCTGCACACCGATATGCACGCGCACGTACACACACACACACACACACACACCATTTCTCTGAGAGGAATAAAGAGAACACGAGCTGCCATATCATATTTCCTGGTTTGGCTGTAACAGGGAGCCTGTCGAGATAAAAGCACCATCTTCAATCAGTTACTGTAGGATGGTGCAACGCTGCCGCCACTGTACTCTAATGTAGCCCCCTGTGTGTGTGTGTGTGTGTGTGTGTGTGTGTGCCTCTCAGTGTATAGGACTCTCCCTAACCGTACTCCCCCCTGCGGAGGTCTAGAGCACCAGATGCCACTTCACGCTAAGCTCCATACAAAAGTGTTGAGTGGAGAGTGGAGATAAGGGAGTCATTACGGTGCGTGTATCGACACATCAATCATCCATGCATCATTCATGCATTCACCATCACATTATGCTAATCCTAATTACTTCTGGGGAAATTACCATTCTTTATCTGGTAATAGTCGGATTGTTTGGGGTTTTCCGACCCACCGTTTCCACCGTTTTCCCCCCAATATTTCCATTTTTCACATTCTCATATTAAGCTCTAATGATCCCATTTTGCGCCGCACACAATGGACTAATAACGCTCGCGAGCATGAGTAATGACTCGACGACGCGCGTGACAATAGTGTACGGGGTAAACAGTGTAATTGTTTACATCCCCGTGAGTCGTCAAGGAGAGTCCTGAACCCGCCCCGTTGCACACGGGGTGATTAATCGCCGTGGTTACACGCGTGCGTTAACGCCGGGTACATTTGCACGTATGAAAGTAATTACGGCTGATAGAGGAGATAGACGAGCCACTCCATGGGCAAATATGCAGCGCCTGTAATATGATTCATCGTAGTCCTCGCGGTAGTCCTCCATCACACATCCGACCTGCTTCTATCCTTTTAACCCAGCTCTGCTCTTCGGATCGCAGCAGTCAGTTTCCTTTTCTTAAGAATACTGAACAAAAACAAACTTGTGTCACTGATGGGTGAAAGAGCTCAAAGTTTGAGCTTTCAAAAACATTCTCAGGATTTGTTTAGCAGGCAGTAAAAAAATAATTCCTGAACGGCTACATTTCTTTGAGTCATACGGTTTTGATATTGACCTGTGAGAAAAAGGAAAAGCACGGGTATTCATTTGACACGTGAAAATGAAACGCCTCGATATGTCTACAGCTCTGCTAAACAACATGGTGAAATTCATGCTACTCAATCATGTGAAGCAGCTGAGGCAGCCGGTAAAAGCAATTTATAGACCTCAGAAGTTTTACTTGTAGAAAAAGTGACCAGGACAAATAAAAGAGAGAAATAGTGTGAAAATAACAATTACAAATTCTTGAACTGGAAATGAACGGCGGTTGTGTGTGTTAGCCTGATATTTGGCTAAAAAAGATGGAAGTAAAACCCCCACAGCTGCTTTTTACGAGTGACCCTGGTCCTTTAGCCGACACCACATCCCTCTCTACCACTGGAACAATCCCCCCGTAACATATGACTGAGTCTGGAGGACACCGGTGACATTACCGGTGGCGCTGCATGCTACTGTTTAATCAATCTCTGAACTCATAAAACCAAATAGCCGTTTCACTCCGGCAGAGCAATTCTGTTGTTGAGAAATTACTGCTCTGTTTACTTGACATGAACCGAGTCCGTTAAAAGACACAATCCAGAAAAACATAATCCATGCAAAAAAAAACAAACACAGGAGGCCTTGACGTATTTAATAGTGAGTACATTTATAGATGTGTTTGGTCCGTGTGAGAGTTTGACCAGCCCTTCTGCCTGCAGGGAGGGTGGGTGGTGGTTTGGGGTGGTTGCGGTTGGGCTATACAAACATTGAGGCAGTGCATGGGGGTTTTAAATAGCGAGATGGCATCCACGACGAGCCGCGGCCAAGCCAAGGCCGGCTTGGTTGCACTCCAAAACCCAGAGGAGAGCATCCTCGCTGGGGCCGCATTCCTCCGTCCTCCCCCATTTATCCTGCACCACCAGCGGGTGACTGGTGATAAATTGTGTGGCTGCCATCCACTAAATTGTGCAGCGGTGTGTGTGTGTGTGAATGTGTGTCTTTATGCCTGTGTGTGTGTGTGTGTGTTCATGAGTAAACAGGGGAGGAGCATAAATATATCTTTGGGTTGGAGGAGGAACATCACACAGAGGAACATCTGCAAAGCATATTTTTTTAATGCCGTGTATGAAAATGTTAGCTTTGGGCTAGAGACCCCTGACCACATCACTGCTGTCAGAGTATTAACACCACAGAGAACTGACAAGTCATACGGCAACGCCCCCCCCCCCTTACTACTGCAGCCACATCCCCGTCCACATCCGACAACCTATGAAAGAAAGGTTGTAAACAAGCTGAGCTCCAAATCGACGGTGTTTGTGCACGCATGGAGATACAGAGGCATCTTGTTGACGGGATGAAATCAACACACACATGCACCCATACTCACACAGGAACGTATGGAGGCATGCATGTTGCAAAAAGATGCTTGAAAAAACCCACATGCAACCTCACACACACACACACACACACACACATTGCAACTCCTAGCAACTGCTCAAAATAAAGAACCCTCATTTACTTTTCCAGCGTCCTCATCCTGCCTGTCTTAGGCTCGGAGACAATACCCATTTGTTGTAAAATAACTCTCACAGAGAGCTCTTTTATATTAGACACTGGCGGGGAGATAGCGGTACAGGCAATTAACTTATCAACGCTGCAACATGGATTTATAGCTAAGGCATTCGTCTCGGGCCGAGGCTGCCAAGCTATTGGTCGTACTCTATTTCTTGTCATCTTCTCTCCCAGGTATAGGAGCGTCCTTGTCAGAGAGCTGCAGGCGGGATCTGCAGAGGGCAGGGTGCCAGGGCCGAGGGCCAAGCAGGCCACCGGCAGCCCGTTGGACTGGACGCACACTAGAAGAAGAAAATCCTCATCCAATATCTGTGCAAGTAGAACAGATGAGCTCTGTAGAACGGCCATGTATAGAATTGATGTACATGGTGAGAAAACAAATGGGTAAAAACCTGAGTGATGAAACTCTCTACTGTTGGTTTATTGTCTATCTATCACCTGTGCATGCAACCCTGACGCTTGTAGATTTTCTCTTCTTTTCTCTAATGCCAGTGTTACAAACTTTCTTCTGAGCTTTGCCGAATCACACTGTAAAAATAGCTGAAGTATTTTTCTATTGTGGTAATGTTGCAGCAGGGGATCAAATGTGTGCAGTAGGTAGAGATTAACATCATCACAAGCCAAATAACAAAGTATTTTCATAGCTTGGTTCACACTGATCTTTCTTCCCTCTCCACCATCCATCCATCCTTTCCTACTTCCACTCTTCCTTCCTTCTTTCTTCTTTAATCAATACATTTCCTCTCGCCATTATTAACTAGTTATAGCACAACACCATATAGGGCCAACTAGTGAAACCAGCATGACTGAGAAGAGGTAAATAAATGGTATCAAGACAATTGGGGGAAAGGAGGAGAACCAGCAGACGAACCTTCAAGCATTATCATTAAGCACGCTTGAGATAAAAGAGATCTCTAAATATCTACCACGGCTCACAGACATGAAACAGCCTTGAAAAACAAACACGTATTCAAGCATTTAAAGAATAGCGTCTACCTGCTGTCTTTAACTGATTTCAATGGGCAGAGCAAAAAAAAACAACCCCCGATCCATTCAGACGTGTAATCGGCGTCACCGCTCGGTTGCCGGCGGCTCTATCGGCTCGCTAGCTTAATGGCGTGTTTCACGTGTTTGGTGCAACACGTGAAGAGCACTTGAGAAAAGGTTTTGAGACCTGAAGGGTGTTAATTACTTGACAAGAGGTTGTTAAGACGAGACCGGGGGCGAAAAAAAACGAGTGGCTGCACTGAACCCCCGCACAGATATCTCACCGAACACCCACACACACACACACACACACACACACACATAGGTAAACGCTAGCAAGCAACCTTGAATAGCTGCTCATTACGGATACTAGTCGCTGTGAAAGTGCCACCAGCAGTATAAGCACGTCTTTACACAGAGAGCAGGTGCAGTCTCTTTTTTCACACGTCTCTTTCACCCCCACCTATAGCGCGCCTCAAAATAACCCACCGTCTTCTTCATCCTGGCGATACCTGGAGTCTGCAAACTTTGGTATTTCACGCCGGGTGCCATCTTGTTCTGTCCGTTTGAGCAGCGGTTTGTAATAAGCAGTGTAATCCCATCAGCTAGCAAGGCCGAAAGCAGCGCCCGCCGCCACCGCCGAGACGAGAGGACAGGGTAAATATTTGAACAAAGCCGGATCAATGAAAATCAAGCGGCCTCGGAGCAGGGAGGGGGGGAAAAAAAGAGGAATAAATCTCCAGGTAGAGACAAACAACCCTGACAAGGACAAAGCGCCTCCGTTGCTCCAAACTACGACGCAGCCCATTTTTGTTTGGTCCTGCATCTGTTATCCATTCATGAGGAACGGCCTGGCCGCCCCCAGCTAGCCTTCCTTCATTGCGGTTATGATTTATGCCTTCCTTAACTAATCAAGGGTATGATCATTAGTCAGGGGATGTGCAAGGGGCCAGGGCCTTGGCAGGTCAGCGTAAGGCCGTATCTCCCATTGTGGTTCCCCCCCCCTGCCATCCGCGGGGTTAGGTCTGGGATAAGAGATGACTGGAGGCACGCCCCCTCACCTTCCACCGGTGCCCTCCGAGACATCTGTCAACGGACGGAGACAGGAGAAGGGAGTTCTGCGATGTGTTGCGAAATGGATGATGAGAGGAAAGCCCGGGCGGTGACAGAGAGAGAGCTTGCATTCAAGTTTGACCCGAGAGCCTGTTGCATTCTTTTTCTTTTTTTTTTTTTTTTGGGATCCAGGAAATAGACCGTGACCTCTGACACCTTTTAGATATCAACACATTCTGAAAATGATCAATGATGAAATGGATTTCGGTGCTGAAATGCTCTTGGGAAACCCGGGCCCACGGTGGTCCTCGGGAGCACTGACCCCCCCCACAGCTCTGGAATCCCACAAGCATGGGACCACACACACACACACACACATACACACACACACATTAAAAACACACACACACACACAAATACAGCACAATGACAATGACCCACACTGCCTGCAAGGAGCTGCTGCACAGGAAGTGGAAGGGGTACAAAAGGTCAGCGCTGGAGGAATGTGGCGCTGGTGGCCCGGGCTTCTATTTTACGACGAAGCTCGGCCAATCAGGCGCCTGCTTGGTGGACGGCCAACTTGGAATGCTGAAGTGTCCCTGGCTTACTGGAACGGAGGCTGAGGACTGAGGGGGCAAGAGGAAGGGGAAGAAAGGAGGGAGGGGAGGGGGCTCTAACCTCTAACAAAGGCTGCGGATGTGATCCAGCGAGGTCCTGCATGCTGAATCCGTCCCAATCAATGTGATTATCCCTCCGAAATCGCTAATTAGAGTCATTAATACGCAATGCAAGCAGGAAGCAGCACACGCTTTCGCTCTCCTCCTGCCGATCTCGCCTGTATCTGGAATGGCTTTGAGGGAACGGAGGCATTTGGAAAAGGTCCGTTTCTGGCCACACTTCAGTCGAGATTCTCATCTGCACATAATTCACTTTCAAAGGGCAGAGGGGGGGGGCGGGAGGGAGAATCCTTAATTGCGCCGGCACCGTGTACAACATAGACAAATGTTTATATCTCAGCCCTCTAATGAGAAACCAATAATGGATGCAAAAAGCACTCTCTCCCTTTGGTACCCCCCCCCCCCCTCTACCACACGCACAAACACAATGAGAAACAGGCCTTTTTGGAGAGCGTCACCTCATTCATCAATAGCCCTCATGCACCGAGTCATGCAATACTCCACTCAGCCATTTATGTTGCAATAAATCTGTTTTCAAAGAAAGTAACACGGCCTGTATTTCTCCATTAGGCCCTCTCTGTGGTAAGAGCTCGGGACGCTTCAAAATGTGATGGTCAAGCCTCTGACAAGCTTTTAAATTTCACTGTACGGGGTTTCATACGCAGCTAGCTAAACTCTGCGACTTTGTTTACGTAGCTTTTTACTAAAAAGCACAATTAGAAAACAACCGTCATTGCTTAAAATCCTTAAAATCAGCTTCAAAACTTCAAAGATGATTTAATTTGTTTGGACACGATAGGAAGTTAGCGTGTTTTACATCCAGTCACCCACAAAAATCGAGTAAACGCCGCAATAATTCCTTCAAGATGCCCCGTTTATGTAACGCCCTTGTGAGTTTCGTAGCATCTTCCTGTGAAACGGCATGGCAGGTTAACGGGGCAAAAAAGAAAATGAACAACAACAAACTGCGGAGAGAACAGCAGAGCCACGGGAGAGACAAGACTATCTCCTCATCTCATCTCATCTCCCACAATCCAGTGCGGTCGGGGCTGTCGCGGCAGAGCGCCAGTCGGGGGGGCCGGGAGAATCTCGGCGCGGCCTTATCTCCCAGCGGCGGCGGCGGCGGAGGAGGAGGAGGAAACGGAGGTCCTTTAAAAGGGCTGAGGTCATTTCCTCTGCCTCCGGGCGCCGGCAGGAAAAATAAAATGTCTCCATTCGGTCAGCCCTGCTTTATTTCAAATGCCGGCGCTGCCTTTTAAGAGGCCCTTGTGGGCATGGATGGCAAATGAGTGGTTTTGGGTTCTCGCAATCATTCCCTCTCCTCCATCTCCTCCCTCTCCTCCCCCCCTCTCTGCCACCCTCAATCCCCTCTCTGATGCAAACCCCAAATCTCTGCTGAACTGCTACAGTAAATGTGAAAAAGCCCAGAGAAAGATATATGAAGAGCATGGGCGAGAAAAACAGAGAGCGAGAGGGCGAAAAAAAGCAGTGTGAGAGTGAGGAAGAGCGAGAGAGAGAGAGAGAGAGAGAGAGAGAGAAAGAGAGAGCGAGAGAGAGAGAGAGAGAGAGAGAGGGGGAAAGAAAGCAGTGTGAGAGTGAGGAAGAGCGAGAGAGAGAGAGAGAGAGAGAGAGAGAGAGAGAGATGAAGAGCTGAATGCCTCCTGTTACCCAGAGAGCTTGACAGCCCTAAAGCTCTTTCACAACTTCCTGTTCCCATTTCTCTCTGAACTGGCTCCATCCAAAGCGTGTGTGTGTGTGTGTGTGTGTGTTTATGTGCATGTGCGTGTGTGTGTGTGTTTATGTGCGTGTGTGTGTGTGTTTACAGGCATGAGTACTCTGCGTTTCTGTATGTGTATACTTGCAAATGTGTGTGTGTGTATGTGTGTGCCTGCAAGCCTGTGTGTGTGTGTTTGTGTGTGTGTGTGTGTGTGTGTGTGTGTGTGTGTGTGTGTGTGTGTGTGTGTGTGTGTGTGTGTGAGTGAATCAGCGCTGGGAAGATAGAGAGGCTCATTGAGAGGCCTGCGTGGTGTCGGTGGCGGAGGAGAGCAGCCGCAGTAGGCAGACACGCTGTGATGTTAGGAGGACGATTGATAGATCTGATGCATGGCCACTGCTTCTGCAAGAGCCTAACACACCTCGGGCAGATGGATGAGGAGTGTGTGTGTCTGGGGGTACGATTAGTCGCTGTGTGTGTGTGTGTGTGTGTGCGTGGGAGCAGTGTATACGCTTAGCCTCAGTGTGCTCTTTTTGTGATGTGCCACTTCAAAAAAAGGACGTCGAGCTTTAAGAGCAGCGGCGCGTTGAGCGTGACCGTATAGATGTACGTTTGAGAGTGTGTGTGTGTGTGTGTGTGTGTGTGTAGGCGTCGTACTTTTGTTGCTTTATGTTTGCGTGCGTATACTCGTATACTCGATGCGCGTTTCCCCAACCCACCTGACCTGCGAGCGTTGAAAGCACATCGCTCAGTTTCTGCTCTTCCACAATACAGAGGTCCCACTCCCACGCTCACCTCTACCTCTCTCTCTCTCTCTCTCTCTTTCTTTAAATCAATGCAATCCGGTTAACTTTAAAGTGCCTTATCGTCAGAATAACACTCTTACATCTTACCAAAGCAGATATACAATGACAGTAGAGCAAATCTGTACTCAAGTAAAAAATAAAATGATTTTTAGAATATATAAATTCAACAAATAGGTGATTTTTTTGAAATGGAGGAAGCAAAAAATAAGAAAGCGTTAAAGCATCGTGGAGTCAGTCAGTCAGCGGGTACCAGACATTTGTTTTCCTCTGGCTGGTTGTCTATCATCCTCTCTCTCTCTCTCCCTCCCAGAGACGACTGGCCCTGACCTCTTCTCTATCCCATTTTTCTCACGTTGTTTTCGCGGCGCGCTCACTGAGCTGAACTAAACACAAATAACACAAGAGGGGGAGGAGAGGGGGGGGAGGAGGAGAGCGGCAGTAGATGGAGGATAGGGAGGGCTCGCCCGTGTGTGATGGTGGCACCGTGTGTTGATAAGCCACCGGCTCTGACATTTAAACAAGTGTCGGGGTCAGCGGGGGTCAGGTGCCTGGGAAACAATGTGCGACTAGATCGGGGCGATACACCCGCCTGCTTTGAGAGGACGACCTGCTCACCTTTAACGGGATATTGAGGTGAAGAGATGTTGAAGTGATGCATCATTTGAAAGACAAATACATCTTAAGTAGCAGGAGGTTTCTGTCTGTGGATGCAGCTTGGTAAGGATGCAACCGGAGCTGGTTATGGTGTAACATTGGTCAAGGCGATAGTGTGGCAATGATGTTACTCAAGGAAAACACTGGTCAGTGGTCAGGGTCAAGCAAAAAGGGGCCGATGCTCTGTCTGTGTTAAGATGTTGAAATTGCATACACATGACAACATCAACAATATGAAAAAAATGGAGCACTGCTCGAGATCCACTACAAACACAATGCACATGCACACACTGATGCACGTAACACACACATGTTCGCACAATGGGTTTAATTGTAAACAGTATGCAACTACTCTTTCAAACAATGATGCAATCTCATGATATACACACTTGTTACGAACCCCTCCCCCTCACACTCTTTCCTTGTATACACCTCCCCTGTCTCCTGCTTCCTGCTCCCTAACTGGGTACAGGGCAGGACCGTCCTTTCCACTCGTAAAAAATATGGCCGCTTATATTTGGTTCTTGGCATCTCGGCGGCGCTGCATTCCAGGAGGGTGAGGTATGGGAAACATGGTCTCCCACACAACAGAAGGCTAAGCTGAGCTCATTTTTTTTTTTTTTTTTTTTGCGCTGGCCCTCCGGAGCATTACTTTAGGCCAAGCTAGCAGCTGGACACAGACTGGGGTACTGGACTGGTCATCCCGGTCTATTTCATCCACCACAGGCACTAAGAGTTACACCCCAGCTCTGTTTTGCCTCTCCGTCACTCTCTCCGTCTACTTCACCTCTGTTTCCTGCCTCAACCCAGTTCACCTCCGTCCGCTTTCCGTCCTCTTTAATCCACCCTCCGCCGTGTCCGCTGACCTGTGGGTGCATCCTTTCCCACTAACATGCTCCCAGTCTGGTCCGCGATCGCCCGGTGGAGTCGCAAACAAAAGGGGTTGCCATGACAACCTACCTCCTAGCCTCCACAAAGGCAGTTACTTTCCCCTCAACGTCTGACCCACAGCCTTGTCTGCCAGGTTCAACCTAGGTATGGACTGGGGTTAACCTTGAGAGGCCGCACTTTAGAGCCCAGGAAGCCACGGAAAGCAATTAAAAGTATTGATGGAACTTCAATAGCTCTTAAAAAGTACTGCCAGACACCTCGGGGGCAAGTAGCAGACTAATCTTTTTTTTCTTTTTCGTCACTCTGACTCTCTTTTTTCTCCCTCTCTCTCTCTCTCTCTCTCTCTCTCTCTCTTCACCCCAGACTCAAGCTGGTCTTGACCATTAGCAGCTGATTGCACAGAAGAGAAAAATCTTGTGAAATGTATTTACAGTGAGGCCGGCGGCTAAAGCGATGAACACGCTCCTTTTAAAGAATAGCGCCGGGGCTCCGAGGAGGCGAGAGTGACAATACTAGTAATTAATGTTTATCTAATCCTAAACTAGCTTGTTAGCCTTCGGATCGGTCCGGTTGCGCGAGAGAGCGTGCACGTACATGTGTGCATAAGTGTGTGTAATCATTTGAAGATGACTCACTAATGTCGTCGGTTTTACTGTGCAGATGCTAATGGACCCTTCTCAGACACACACTTTCCAAAAGATTCTCATCCAGATGACAAAGGAGGAAATTGAAGAGGAGATACTGAGAGGTTGAGACAGCGGCCGCCTGCCTGCTTATCCTCTGACACAGGGCAGCGGCCGTCTAAGAGCAGGTTGTTTACCCCGGGCCTTCCTGCAGCGCTAAGCCGGGCTACTTGCTTAAACCGCTGATTTACGGCGCAGAGCTTCCTCTGGCTGCCGTCTAAATTTACGCCGCGGCTTGGGTTGCATTTCCTGCGACAAGACACAAGTCTTAAGAGTGATGGCTCACTAAAACAGGGCGGGTCAGCAAGACGGGCGTGCTGGTGACGTACCTTTGCACTGGTTGGTGTTCTTATCCAGAATGGCCTTGGTTGACACTATTTTTCCATACCTGCAGAAAGAGAAATGAAAATGGGTATTTTAGTGTTTTTTACTCAGAATGACTTTCAGGACCTTTGACTGGCGGGGCAGTCCGCTCAGACTGCTACCCCGTGGTCAAAGTATATGTCTTACTTTCCATACGCTCTGCCATTTGGTTGCAACCAGCAATTTGCAAAGTAGCACAAATGTCGAAAGCCATTGGAAAGAGAAATCATTTGAGGTTAATAACATTATGTGTATGGCTGGCTTCAAATGAATGCGCGGCCCTCATGACATTTGAAGGAGTCACTGAACATTTTCAAAAGGTCTAAAGCCACACAAGCACAATGAGCAGTCTCTAATATGGGTTGTGTTGCTGTATCAGAATAACTTTCTCTGTCAAACCTGCAGAAACTTTAACTGATTAATGACAAAGTACAAAAAGAACAAAACCGCTTTTTCGCCAAGTGAGATAACAAAATAACACCAATAACCATCTATTTTATGGGGCAATAATCTGGTAAATAACAGTTTAGTAATATTTCCGATAACCCCGACAACCTTTGACAATTAATTTGAGCTGAAGGAGAGAACGCGTTATGAAGCCAGCCTCTATTAATCAACAAAAAACATGCTGTACTGTGGCGGGGGGGGGAAAGTGTCATAGCGCTGTGAGCACGTGTATGTGAGTGTGTGTGTGTGCAGTGTGCATGCGTAAGTGCCTATGTGTGTGTCTGTGTGTATTTGTATGTGTGTGTGTGTGTATGCCTCACTTTGTGTGTGTATGTGGGTGTATAAGTGCATAAGTGAAAACACTTCCCTGTATGTTAGAGCGCACATATGTGTGAGCAGAAGAAAGACAACTTCATGCTGCATTCAGGCACACGCACACACAGACACACACTCACACACACACACACACACACACATACTGTAGGGAAGAAGCAGTGGTGCATCCTGGCCCATATTTCACCAGCAGGGGATAATTGTGCCATTTCTCAACGAGTGGCGGAGACTCTATTTACTGCACGCTGCGGTGGGGTGGGTGGTGGATATGAACTGATGAGCTCCAAGAGGAAAACTACCAGCTCACACACACACACACACACACACACACACACACCAGAGATACAGACACACATACACATAAACACAGCCACTTGCACAAACACACATACTATACGCAGAGATATAAACCATAAAGATATACACACTCACTCACTCTCTCTCTCTCTCTCTCTCTCTCTCTCACACACACACACATATATATGGACATACCATACACATACACGCAGCTGCAAACACAAACAGATACACACACACACACACACACACACACACACACACACACACACACACACACACACACACTCACTCACTCACCAATCAGCAGATTGTCTCTTTTCCACAGATAAACAGGCCGTTTTAACAGCAGGGATCCAGAGTCTGCTGCAGTGGAGCAGGACTGGTGTATGATGTTTGATCACACTGAGACTCTCAAGAAATAAGTACACAAGATGAACGCCGAACAGTGAGTGTTTGATTGCGGTGCACGCGGCGCGGGGTTAGCTACTGTATTATTACAGGGTTTGTCTAGATAGAAACCGGAGAGGAACACGCGACCCTGAAAGTCACATGTTGTCACCTAACGTTTAGTATCTGGAGGTGGAGTGTGTTCTGTGTGTGTGTGTGTCGCGGTGTAAAAAGGTAAATAAGGGGTTCTTTATTTTAAGAAGTAGTTGCAGTGTGAGTGTGTGTGCCTGTATGTATGGTCTCTTCCTGTCTATGTACATTCAGGTGTGTGCCCTGCTACTTGAGTGAAATGTTGTGTATGCTTTCAGTCTGGGAAGCAGTTAAAAAAGCTCAGTGCTTTTGGCACAAATTGGGGGAAAAGTTCTCATTAAAACTTTGTTTGGACTCCGGGGAAGCGGGGAGACAGTAGTTTTGGGATGCCAACTCATCACCGCTTGCCTCATTAAACGTTAAAGATGGCTCATCAATGCATCCCATCCCGCGGTCCAAATACATCCCGCGAAGACGCTGCAGAGAGATGAAAAGGCGAGGTGTGAAGGAGCCAGCTTCAAGCCCATGATGGAAACGCATTGGAAACGGGGTGGGGGGGGGGTGGGGGGGGGGGGGGGGGAGTGATCAGCGTGTGTGTGTGTGTGTGCGCATGTGTCTATGCGTGTGCACGTTGTGGCCGTGGACGACCCTGCTGCTGGCGGCTTCCTTGCCTCTCTGCCAGGCGGGCCTGGGGAGGCTTTGATGTGACAGAGGCAGCCCAGGTCGAACGCTGCGACGGCGTGGCCGCGATGCAGAGCCTGTCTGCACTAATCCTGGTTCAATCACTCTCACCGACGCTTATCTCTGACTCCGCTGGCCCCCGGCCCTCCCCCGGCCCTCCCCCGCCTCCTCACAAATCTTTTCCTCCCTCTATCTCTCTTTCTTTCTTTCTCTCCCTCTCTCTTACAACCTCATCCTTTCTCTTACTTATCTTTCATGTCTGTTTCTTTCTCTCTCCACCCATCTTTCTCTCCCTCTCTCTTCCGACCTCACCCTTTCTCTTTCTCTTACTTATCTTTCATGTCTGTTTCTTTCTCTCTCCACCCATCTTTCTCTCCCTCTCTCTTCCGACCTCACCCTTTCTCTTTCTCTTACTTATCTTTCATTTCTGTTTCTTTCTCTTCCTCTCTCTTCCAACCTCACCCTTTCTCTTTCTTATCTTTCATTTCTGTTTCTTTCTCTCTCCATCCATCTTTCTCTCCCTCTCTCTTCCAACTTCACCCTTTCTCTTTCTCTTACTTATCTTTCATTTCTGTTTCTTTCTCTCTCCATCCATCTATCTCTCCCTCTCTTCCAACCTCATCCTTTCTCTTACTTATCTTTCATTTGTTTCTTTCTCTCTCCACCCATCTTTCTCTCCCTCTCTCTTCCGACCTCACCCTTTCTCTTTCTCTTACTTATCTTTCATTTCTGTTTCTTTCTCTTCCTCTCTCTTCCAACCTCACCCTTTCTCTTACTTATCTTTCATTTGTTTCTTTCTCTCTCCACCCATCTTTCTCTCCCTCTCTCTTCCGACCTCACCCTTTCTCTTTCTCTTACTTATTTCATTTCTGTTTCTTTCTCTTCCTCTCTCTTCCAACCTCACCCTTTCTTTTTCTTTTTCTTATCTTTCATTTCTGTTTCTTTCTCTCTCCACCCATCTATCTCTCCCTCTCTCTTCTGAACTCACCCTTTCTCCCTTTCTCTTTCTCTTACTTATCTTTCATTTCTGTTTCTTTCTCTCTCCACCCATCTTTCTCTCCCTCTCTCTTCCAACCTCACCCTTTCTCTTACTTATCTTTCATTTGTTTCTTTCTCTCTCCACCCATCTATCTCTCCCTCTCTCTTCTGACCTCACCCTTTCTCCCTTTCTCTTACTTATCTTTCATTTCTGTTTCTTTCTCTCTCCACCCATCTTTCTCTCCCTCTCTCTTCCAACCTCACCCTTTCTCTTACTTATCTTTCATTTCTGTTTCTTTCTCTCTCCATCCATCTTTCTCTCCCTCTCTCTTCCAACCTCACCCTTTCTCTTACTTATCTTTCATGTCTGTTTCTTTCTCTCTCCACCCATCTTTCTCTCCCTCTCTCTTCCGACCTCACCCTTTCTCTTACTTATCTTTCATTTCTGTTTCTTTCTCTTCCTCCCTCTTTCTCTCACCCCCCCTCTCTTTCTCTCTAATAGGAATCCCATGGCAATCATTCTGGTGCCATATCGAATCAGCCATAAGGAATGAAAACTCCAGAAATGAACCGCCTATAAAAAAAATACAGGCTTTATGAGCTATTCTAGGCTGATGAAAATGTACAAATTGCGGTGACTGTAAAACATGTCATTCGTTTGACAGCTGTCTGGGCACTGAAACACGATAAAATGGAAGCCGAGCTGAAAGCGTCTACATTTTGAGGGGGCAGCTGCGTACACGAGAGACATCAGAGCCCCGGCGTTTCTTTCTTCCCATCGCTCTCTCGCTGGATGAAATGATCCAGGCGTATTCCGTTTCCATCACCAGAGCCGGGAGAGTGAAGTGGCTCTTTGCTGTACGTGGGCAGAGAGAGAGCGAGAGAGAGAGAGCGAGAGAGAGAGAGAGAGAGCGAGAGAGAGAGAGAGAGAGAGAGAGAGAGAGATCTGGCCAGAGCCACAACACGTCACTGTGGTGTTGCTTGTACATAGTAAAGCGGAGTGGTGGAAAGACCTGGCGGACCACCCAAGTGTTGTACACAGACCTTGTCCCCGCCCTTTGGACACACACTCCAAAGGGCTGTGTGTGTGTGTGTGTGTGTGTGTGTGTGTGTGTGTGTAGCTTTATGGTATGTGCAGTGCCTTGACAGGTAGGTAGAGGGAGAGAGAGAGAGAGAGTATTTGCACTGATTTGTGAATGTGTGTGTGTGTGTGTGTCATGTATTTTGACGTGGTTGTGCATACTGTGTATCTGACTATAAAGACCTTGATTTCAAAACAAGATATCCACCATTAGAAAGCTGAGGTCTACTCTACTCTACTCTATGGTCGCCGGTATGAAAGTAAATCATCATGAGCTGTTAGAGTCGTGAGTCATCTCAAGACCTTCACTTACAAAACAGTTACATTTCTGAGGAGAGAATCAGCTGCGTTTTCAAAATACCGACTGATATTTTCCACAAAGGATGTTTAGCATTTTGAAAAGCAACCCTTTATATTATGTGTGTATGTGCGTGTGTGTGTGTGCGTGTGCTTGTGAGCGTAAATACATGCATATGTGTTCGGTCCTGCCCGAGGTGTGTGATGGGGTGTTTGACAGCCCAGGGCCCTCAGCTGCAGGCCGGGAGGCTTTGAAAGTGATCCTGCCACCTGAGATGTGATGCAGAGGTTCAGTATGTCCTCGCCACTTGGCCATCGATCCAGAGGACCCAATAGATTTTAGCTTTGACAGCAGAATACCTGTACTGGGCACTGAGAATATAATATAAATATAAAATGTAAGTAAACATGTCGTCCCCCCACAAATGATGCAGGTACCCCTCGGCCAATCAGGAACAAGATGCACTGTCACTCAAATTTCATCAAAATCAGACCAATGGTGCAGCAGTTATGGCCTTTCAGAGACATCAGGCCAATCAATTAATCATGATTTTAAACGCTAGAACTGAACCATCCCTTCAAAATCACACCAGTGGTGCTGAGATATCATGTTTGATTTATTTATAGTGTCTTTGATAGGCCAATCAGTGTCATTTGTAGGTTGATTAGTTTGTTAGTTGAGTGTTTAAACTACATTTACTACCATCCACTCTGGGCAGAAAAGATTTTCTGTTTTGTTTACACAAGCTTCAGAAATGCATCGTTCTATTAAAATGTTTGCATATGCACTTGATAGTGACATTTTTTAAATATTGAAGCTAACTGTAACAGTATGTAGGTGATTTTGCTGTAGATATGCTTACATTCCCCAGCAAACGATGATTTATTGTAGACGGGAATACAAGAAAAGAAAAAACCATGCCTATTTTGGTGTCAAAGCTCAAACGGACTCAACGGACTCAAGGAATATTTTATTCCTTGAGTCCGTCAGCCAATTGTAGTCAGCGGAGCAGCTGCAGGCTGTACATCTTCATGACACCACAGATTAAAGCCTGGGTTCCCTTGTTCT
Source organism: Hoplostethus atlanticus (assembly GCA_034670405.1). Classification (NCBI taxonomy): domain Eukaryota; kingdom Metazoa; phylum Chordata; class Actinopteri; order Trachichthyiformes; family Trachichthyidae; genus Hoplostethus; species Hoplostethus atlanticus. The sequence goes on along the minus strand of JAXDDX010000006.1, from coordinate 7,550,650 downwards.
CTGGCTTGTTCAAGTTCACTAGACGGCTGTAGGGAAATAAAAAGTGTGAATTCTTTGGCTTCACATCCCTTTACCTTTTATTTATTGCTAATATGTTTTGAATGTACTAACAGTAAAACTATACATGCACACACAGTAAACTAATACCTCTTCCAGTACCACTCAGCTGAACTTTTTTTTGTGATGTGTTTCATATTGTTTGCTCTTTGATGCTAACGCAAGAGACAGGTGTCACGGTGGCAGACGCACGGCGAGGACAGAGGTAGAAAAAAAAAAAAGGGAAAAAGAAACATGACTTCTTTCTACTCACACATCAAAGAGAGCAAAGAGAAATAAGAGAGACAGCCGAACATGAAGAGAACGATGGATAAAAATAAAGAGGCAGAATCTTAAACACACAGCCCACACACACACACCAGAGAGACAATGACAAAGACAGGGTTTACGGTGTGAACGTATGTGTGTCTCAACATGTGTGTGCCTTGTCACTGAGTAGTATAGAGCTCAACAGTGAGGTTCCGGAAGTGAAAATCCCATTCATATTCTGCATAGGGATTTTGATTATTAGCCATAATGTCGTAACCATCCAATGTAGATTCACCACAAGCTAGTAGATTGTGAAACGATAGTGAAGTCCGTATGATATCAACCTTGTTTTGAGAAAAACATGTTTTACTCACGATGTCATGGAGAAGTACTACACTACCCACAATCCTAAAGTGTAACAGCGACGTCTCTGATTGGTGGAGCTCGCTGTTACCATGGAAATGTTTACCGCACCCGCGAACGTCTTGTCAGCTAACGTTAACGTTAGCTACTATCGTCACCTAGCTAGCTGCTTATCCTGTGCAGCTGGAACGAATCACTGTACCATGTCGATGACAACACTTTACACTATACTATATGAAACACTATATATACGCTCACAAAACAACAACAATATCAACACTATACTATTGACAAATGTTAAATTCAAGAAGAAGCGCGCTAAACTATTGTTAGTTTGGAAGTTTTTGGAAAAGTATCATTCGCAATGGTTTATGGGATGAGTAGTTCCTTCACTTCATAAAATAATTATGTACACAGTACCTTGTACCTTTGCCTTTTCTTCCGTTTTCCGATCTTTTTTTTGCTCAGAACCAAATGTTTCATGGTCACGATTCATCGTCTAGCTGGTTGGCTTGGTTCCAGCCTTAAAACTCTTTATATAAGGATTTTCTGAAATGTCTATGGAGTAAATGAATGGGAAATTTACTTCCAGAACCAGAGCCGTAAAAAAAGTGGGCGGTCACTGTTGCGCTCTATAGAGAGTCATCTTGTGGCAGCTGTCCTCGACTGTCCTCCCCTGTCTTGGAGCAGCATGTACCAGTCGGCCCTGAAGCGCTGTTAAAGTGTCCCAGAGCTCTCAAGTCTACGTGACTCAGACTAGAGGTTAGGGCTCCTTTTTTTAAGCTAGCAGTGCTAAACGGATGCTTGTGTGTTTGTGTGCTACTGAAGAACAGTTTGGAGCTCGCCACTCATTTGCTTTGACTAAAAATACGTCTTTTTTTTTAAATTTCTAGATCTATTCTCTGCACTGGGAGCACGAAAAAAAAAAACATGCTAACCTCACAGCGCTGTCAGGAACATGCCAACGCACGTCTTTTGTATTGTAAAAAAAATGAGAAAAAGAAGCTGGCACTTTAAAAGACACGTTCCTGGTGGAAACACTGTGAGAGGAGTATAAGGGACCGGGAGAGGAAGAGGAAGAGCAGCGACGAGAGCGATGAGCTGCCAAGTCTCCCGGTGTGGAGAGACATGGGGGGGACATTTTGAAAGATGGGTTCAAATAAGAGGGATGATGAAAGCAAAGGGGCGATAGGAAAAAAACAGAGAGAGAGAGACACAGAGAAACAGAGAGAGAGAGATGCAGCGAGAGAGGGGCAAAACTCTCCTGATGGACACCTGGAAGGGAGCAGAGTAGCTGCTCACTCCACCAGCACTAAGTCGATATCAGTGGCTTCCCCTCGTGACCCCTCACCCTCGGAGCTGGCGGTCTGGGGGTGACGGCCTTTATCTGTAACCCAGCGTGGAAATGGAGACTATAACACATTTTAGCACACTGACTCAGCGGCTTCAACCCCTCACCACCACACCCCTCCATCTCTTCTGTCTCAGGTGAAACAATCCTCCTCTCAACTCTCTTTCATCAAAGGCTGTAAGTCGCCTGTCTTGGTTGAATCAAATTACAAAGCTGTCCATGCTTGATGCATCTGTACAGTCAATACTTGTACAGTTCGACTCCTCTTGCTGAAGGAGAACGGCGTCTTAATTGGAAAACTTATAATATCAAAACAATGTGTTGGCACGGCGGGGCGGCGATAAATCAAGAACCTTCGACAAATTGGATAATGCCTTTTTTGGCTTATTGTGCTGGTTGCTTGGCAGAGTTTCATCGTGTTCATTTTAGTTGCCGGGATTCCCCTGTGTGTTTTCGTTGGCGGGTTTACAGGAAACTGGCAAATGGTTACTTTCACACCTCTTGAACGTGGGAAGTGTCTTAGAGTAGGAAGTTAATCTTGTATTGCGCCGCAAAATCTTAGTTTTCTGCAGCTTCTCCCTTCAACAAATGCCGCGTTAACACGGGCTAAGAAACACTTTCGGCAAACACAGGAGAAGGTCCAGCAGCTTTTGGATGCCGTAGCATAAAACATACCAGCTGGCGGATGCTTTGATCTGTAGGACCTTGGAGTAACACGAGTGCGGACATCTTCAGCAAGGGTGCTTGATCGCCTGACTGGCAGTGACAGGGCCACCTTGAGCCACGCGGGACTCCACTTCTGAATAAGACGGGGACCCATATTAATGTTCCCGCGGCTCACCGCTGGGTCTGGAAAAATAATGAAACATGCCACGGTCGCCTCCGGGGGTGGGTGGGGGTGGGGGGGGGGTCTGAGTGTGTCCGGCGTCCTAGAGAAGACGTGGATCAACCGGAGCTGATAAACTGTGCGCCCTGTTCCCCTGAACTGTCACCCCCCTCACCTGCATCTGGCCGCAGACCGGCAGACTGGAGACGGCCTTGTCAACCCAGAATCTGTGTCTGGCCCAGAAATAACACACACACACACACACACACACACATATATATACACACACACTCCATCATCACCACAGCCATGAGGATAATGTATTTGTGACAGGATGTACAGGTAGGAGATTGAAGCAGCACAGATATCCACCCACACAGAGACACACTGCCCACAGAGAGCTTCTAATTGAGTCAGGGAGGGAAAACTCACATACTAGTAGTGTGTGTGTGTGTGTGTGTGTGTGTGTGTGTGTGTGTACATTTGGTGTGCATGTGTGTTTTTATGTGTTTACATTTAATCCAATATAATCATTATGTAAGGTATTTAAAAAGCATGACATTTTGTTCAGTCGTGGAATTATTGGAATGTGTTTTTATGCACACACAACTGGACTTTCCTCTTTTTCCTTGCAGTATCATAGAGTATAAAATAAAAAGGAAACAACCAGTATGGATAAGATTTGCTAAATGTAAAATTTGTCCACTAAATCCTTCTTGGAACGCACACACTCGTCTGTCGTCTCCGACCCACAGTCAACACTCCTCTAAAGCGATTCATTGACACAGTTTGTCTGAAAAGTCTGTTCAAACTTTCTGACCAGCTGTCGATATCCATGTTTCTACTGGAAACTGGAAATACTCTGCAATGAATGCTTTCAATTTATCCACAAACATCCACATTTCATGTCCAAGAACTCTGTGTGCCTCATCATAGTATGTGTGGAATTACTTTCCATGGAGTTTGACGGCGCTCACGATCTAACCTCAAGACCTCTCCCTGCACAGATCTGAATCTAACTGATGACTCACTGATACATGTTGACCAATTTGCAAACATATTTGCTTTTATTTGAAAGTTAATATGGAGGAGGGAAAATTATAAAGAATAATAAAAAAGAAAAGAAAAGAAAGAAGAAAAGAAAAGAAAAGAAAAGAATAATCATGGTCATAGAAAATAATTGAGCTTACTCGATTATATAATTACTGTTGTTTTCCCTCTGAAATAAAAAGGGATTTTTTTGTTCATTTATCTCCATTCAGATTTTTCTCAAAACATGAGCCCATTGTTACTTCCCTAGATATAGATGCACCCCAAAGTAATAAAGTACTAGTATTTATTTTCGATTTTTCTCAACAAGGACCACAATAAGAGTAAGACAGTAAGAATGAAAACTTGAAGACTTTCTAGTTGCTGCTACTTTGAGGAATACTGCACTGAAAAAAAGTTTAAAAAAGTGAAAAAAATATGTTATGGTGCAAAAGTGCAATAAAATAATTTGGCTTCCTGAAACAGAAACAAATAATTAATAATTAATTAATAATTGTGATATTTACAATATTTGGCAAAAAATCAGGATGATCATTTTTGCCATATTTGTGTAGCCCTGGTAGTGAGCGTGCATCGATGAGAGCAGCAGGAAGCATTAGACTGTGTTATTCTGTATGTAACTAGCTAGTATTTCTCTCCTTATCTGTCTCTCTTGCTCTCTCTCTCTCCCTCTCGCTCTCTCTCACACTCACACACACACTTGTCTTCTTCAGACCCAGCCTTCCAGAGGAGCCCCTGTTTGTTTGCCAGTGTCCAACCTGTCAAGCCAGCATGCCATGCATTGCTGTCTGACACGCACAAATGAACACATCTTATCTGTGCTAGTGCTGCTGCTGCTTTTTGCACACTAGTTCAGATGAAAGGGAAAGTCAGTAGAGGGAGATGGACAGAAAAGAGAGTGGGAGGCAGGGAAGGATAGAGGCAGTGTTAGGCCAGCAGGGAGGAAGAGTCAGAGTCCAGAGAGAGCTGGGGTTTGGTCGCCGGCGTCAATCAGCCCTCTGTCGCTGCTTCACGACTGTCCTCGGCTATACAGCCACAGTCAAATAAAATGTACAGCACGGACCAGCATGCAACAGCAATGACTGGATTGGTTGCCATGGCGTTCCTTGAGGCGAGCTGAGGTGAAATGCAGCAAAATGCTGAGTGATCTGAAGTGTGTTTAGTCTAAATTTAACAAAGTAGCTCATTTAGCGCCGTCATTTAGAGGAATACGACTAGAAGAATATGACTAGAAGAATACGACTAGAAGAATACGACTAGAATACGACTAGAAGAATACGACTAGAAGAATACGACTAGAATACGACTAGAAGAATACGACTAGAAGAATATGATTAGAATAATACGACTAGAAGAATACGACTAGAAGTATATGATTAGAATAATACAACTACAATGCGACTAGAAGAATACGACTAGAAGAATACGACTAGAATACGACTAGAAGATAAAAGTGCTATACTTTAATACTAAACGTGCTATGATTGTTATCTCTAAATTCATATTTATCTAGGAATATTTTCATGGCTTTCTTAAATCCATATTTTTTCATAAATATCACTAAAAATGCTACTCAGTCATGATAATACTAATACTAATACTTATACTAATACTAATGATATTTGAGGTAATTGTCGTCTAAGAGATATTGCTACCATTCACTGTTGGCTAGTAAAATCCTGATTGAACTCTTTGATTCGCTGGGTATCTCTGTACAGTATCATTAACCTCCAGTATAAAAATGGAAGAGAAGA